>CAJQZM010032749.1:0-63251 GCA_907164665.1 Colias nastes | reverse complement strand
TAATATTATAAATGCGAAAGTAACTCTGTCTGTCTGTCTGTTACTCAATCACGCCTAAACTACTGAACCAATTTTCATGAAATTTTGGTATGGAGATATTTTGATACCCGAGAAAGGACATAGGCTACTTTTTATCCCGGGAAAATGACAATCCCGGAAATTCCACGGGAACGGGAACTATGCGGGTTTTTCTTTGACTGCGCGGGCGAAGCCGCGGGCGGAAACCTAGTACTAAATATTTTGTTAAATTGTAGTTATAACATTTGGATAAACATTTTTATTTGATTTGATTTCGGCATTGCAGTACAAATTGCTCGATCTATTACTTACAGTAATCCTGTTTTACTATGAACTACTTTATCTACCATCTAGTAAATCAATCGCTAGTTTCAAAGCTCAACACATCTAGAGCAAACAGCTCAGGTTGATAGTCAGCTCTGGCATTGTCCGCAAACAGCCACTGTGCCAATTAAGGCTGATACAAACGGATTGCGAAACGAACCGATCCGATTTAAGTTTAATTTAATTACGTTAAGAAGTTTTATGAAATAAATGACTCAAAATTATTACAGTTGTACCTATTTCCTTTTTTTAACACTTTTTGTAAGTTCTACGTAAATTGATGAATTAAAAACGTTTCTTATCAGTACAGAGAATTTAGTACATTTGACATACTAATATTAAATAGGTATCGATAAACACTGGTTTCTTTTAATATCTGATGTTTTATAATGCGATATAAAAGTTATTTTCAACTATCATATTTAATCATCATCCACCTCATTCCAGGTACCTTTACCAAAAGGAAAAAGTTAGAAAAATGTATCATTTTTTATTCGCTTTGATAAAATATAAGCGATGTTGGAACTAAAATATGCGGGTACTGGCATGCACTGCCTTTGTCCAATCAGCTGAAATGAGATGCAATTGTTACATATGTATTTTATATGGAATTTAGTCAAATCGACATTTTCCTTTACGGCTTTATTATGGTTTTGTACCTTTGGAGCAGTTTTTAAGGTCTAAATATTGTATTTTAGTTTGTTACTTCGGCATTCCGAAGATGTTATGTTGTGATGCGTAAAGCGACTTTTTTATTTTATAATTTTAACTTTAAGATTTTTCGCCTATAATATTTTGTATCATAAAATTTATTGAAATGAATAAAATCTAAATTGCTGGAATTACCGGATTCTAAATTCGTAGCTCTAACCAAAAACCACAAATGAACACCTCTGAAAAATTCGAGCTCATTTGGTATCCAATAAAACATACTAACCAAAAAACAAAACACAGTCCTCTTTTTAGTTTCGTTATAAACAGAAATACAAGCATCAATCCAGAATATGTCTAAAGATTTCAAGATCCAAATTTCCTTCAGATCTAAAAAATAAAAGTTCCCAGCAGTTTTATCTCTAATTACTCTCCATAGGCCAGATTACTTACTTGTTTGTTGTCTAATGAATTTTATAAGGGACAAATTAAAAAAGGATCCCCAACGCTTACTGAATAGAAAACGAATTTCTTCGGTAATCAGTTTAGCGTGCTCCTTTACGGAATTAACATTGTTTATTTTATTTATTTGTGGAACACGTGTCTTTTTGGGACTAGTTTTTTGTTAGTGTTTGCTTTTTTTGCGACTGTGGTGCTCTCAAGTGGTAAAGTTAAAGGAATTTTAATCTTAATATGTAATGCACTTATTATAGTTGTAAAACTTATGGTCGGTTTCACTGGATACAGCATATTTAGCTTATCTTATCTGTAAGTTAAAATGACTTGTAATATATGAAAAAATGATAAATAAACTATCAGGAACATTATGCGTGACTGGTGAAACGGGACAGTTTTTACGCTTTTACTTAAGCTTTAAAGTTAATAATTGTCGAGACAACGTGAAATGCACGCGAACAAAGCCGCAGGCGAAACACTAGCCTATTATATATATTTAATCTATACACACTTAGAAGATTCCATTAAACAGAGTCGTAAAGCACAATTTGGAACCTTTAAAGCTATTTATGTATGACACGTCAATTAGTTTTATATACCCATAAAGTGACAACCGCGCGGTTAAAGCACTCTGCGTGTAATACTGCAGTATGGTGGTGTACTGTCACGTGCAGAAGTGTAAAAAATATATTAAATAATTAAAAAAAAAATATATATTATTGATGAAATATTTACTACTGTGTCTAACTGTTTGTTGTGTAATGCTCGTCTTTACGTGATTATAAAAAATACTGTTTTTTTTCGATGCTCTCATATTTAAATAGTTTATGATAAAGATTAGATTATATTATTCGAATTATTCAAATTCACGCTGACTGAGAAGAAATAAGTTTATGAAATTCAAGATTCATTGTGCGCTTACAGCAAAAAGAAGGATTACTAGTTCAAATAAAATATTTTTGAGGCCTACCTTTACATTTTGGTTTCGATAGGCATTAAAACAATTTAATATATGTATACCTTAAATCATCAGCGTAATTTATTTCGTTCACGACTGTACGCTAAGTACTATGCACGATTTATTCCGCTCGTTAAAAAATTAATAAAATTAGTTTCATTATTGAAAAACGTGCTTGTTAGAGCACGTCAGGTTAATTCTAAGTTTTATGATTGTTACATCTCTTTTAAGTTTATGTTTGTATTCAGTGAAGTTGACATATACTTAATGATGTATCATGTATTAATAAGCAGTGGGCTGTATTCTCATATAAAAACCCTTTTTGTAATATATAATATTATGTAATATGTGTATATTGTTGTTTTCGTACTAGAGTGCAGATTGTCGAATGCATCGCAATGTGCAGAGGAAAACAGGAGGATTGAAATAATAATAGGCAGTTGATATATTTATTAATATAACTTATTATCAAAATACGTAAGTGTATGAGACGGACAGGCATCGATACTGGCATGAGATATGTATTTCATAGAGTACGTTTATGATGATTATAAAATTTTGTTGACTTATACACAGTTATATGCAGATATATCACGACCAGAATCAATAGGCAAATGTATTAATTTTATCTGGAGAATCATAAGCTGTAAAAAATCTATGATGATTATAAAATTTTGTTGACTTATACACAGTTATATGCAGATATATCACGATACACTTGAAACAATAGATAAATGTATTAATTTTATCTAGCGAAATCAGGAGGTGTATCCATAAGTAATAAAAACTCGATTTAAACCCGTCAAAACCCATTAATAGATCCAACCAGAACCATGCATTGCAATTACCACAAATTTAACTCGTTTCACTTCATTAATATTTAAAACGAACTTCATTATTGAAACAATACAAGTTTAATTCGGATTCTGTTCGGGGCTTAGCGATCCGTAGTCAAATAATTAGCGGCGACAATTTTTAATCCACGTTTGTGGCTTATTAATAAATGTGAATATGGGGCACAAGTTATGAGAAATATGGTTTTATTATGAAGATAATGTCACGGAATTATTTATTGAAAACTAGCATTCCGCCCGCGGCTTCGCCCGCTTTCTCTAAAACCTAATTAATTATATACTAAAACCTTCCTCTTGAGTCACTCTATCTATTAAAAAAAACCGCATCAAAATCCGTTGCGTAGTTTTAAAAATATAAGCATACTTAGGGACATAGGGACAGAGAAAGCGACTTTGTTTTATACTATGTAGTGATTATCTTGGCCTTAAGGAATTATTTATTGAAAATTATCTGGGGCTTAATGCATTTTACCTCAATTTTAACAATTGTTTAAAGTAATTGATAATCGTTAAGTTATAGTGTTTCTTTAAGAGATATTAAAAAAAATTATGAATTATGTTGATTTCATGTTTGAGTTTCACGAAACTTTTTCAAATGTTTTACTTGAATTGTTCACTAACATAATATATTTTCATTCTGTTTCAGGTAAATAAATCAGCCAAAGAATAAAGAGATACAAAATATAGAGCCAATTTAAACCAGGTACGAAGGTAATCAAAGAGCTAATATTATTCTATTCCTTTACACCTAGCGGAAAATGAAATAAATAAATATTTTTATTATTATTTTGTTTTGTTTGATTTTCCCGAGTAAATCATGTAACATATCAGTCTCCCTGTGAGTTGTGACCACGCTAGAGGTAAAACGTTCGAAACATCATGCTACATTATCATGAGTAAATCGAATTTAAAATTTCTTTAGGTAGTCATTATTTTAAACGTTAAATAAGGATAATAATATATACTACGGCCTAGTTTATAAAATGGTGGTCCAAACTGAAATGACGTTTCGAATTTTTTAGTGTGACTAAAGACGCGTGTGAGTAAAGATGGAATAGTGCTGCCATTTTAGATTTGTTTCTTTATTACCCGCTTCTGCTTATAACTTGCACCTCAATCAGCATAAGCGTTTCGATCAATCGACAAAATGATACTTAATACCACCGCACTGTTTATTTAATATTATCGAACAATGTTCGCTTTATTCATTTAAAATTTGTAACATAGTGTACGGCTTTATCTGGCAATATCATTGGTTTTACATTAATAATCGGGATTCCGTTGTCTATTTATTTTTGCAGATTTTATTTGTGTTATTTTACATTCTGGAAAGCGTTTAAATACATAATAATGGCAAATACACCGATTATTATTGATTTTAAATATTATTTAAAAATGTGCATTTCTTATAATAAAACAAAGAATCGAAAAATAAACACCAAAATCTAATTCATAAAGTAACAATGAATCTGATTGTTATTACTTTAACCTTCATATAAGGTCAATCAGTTACCAAAAGGATCAAAAAAACATCCACCGGTCAGTAAGGCCCTAAAAAGATTAATTACAGCCAATTACGGGTTCTAATATCGTGGATCTAAGATCGACAAGATACTCGCATGTGCGTTCAATTAAGGCTGCGTTCGGGCATACGCAGTCTTTGACTTATTGCGTGTGAAGTTGCCTTTAGGTTAAGGTGCAGATGTTCCATAATTTTTATTTTATTCACTAATTAATATGTTACTTTGAAATAAAAATGAACCTAGGAATACATAACCATGGCGGTATTCATTTGTTTTTTGTGTATGAGTAAAATAATTTGGATAAGAAAGAGTTTATTTACATCCGAAATAAGTAACTGTAAATTGGTCAGCAATTCCTTTTCAGAACAAAAATAAATACAGTTTTTTTATCAATATTTTTAACCATCTTTATATGCTACGTCTTAAAACTTGCAGATCAAACAAGTCGAATTAAGCAGTTAGTAGAAAGCATACAAGAAGCTCCATAGAATACATATTATTTACCACAATAACTAAATTCTAACTTCGCCTTAACACAATCCGATGCTAATTAACAACGACGCGAGCATTACTCAAACATCGCTCTCCTCTTCCCGCGTATAAAAAAAGACGGAGAAAAAACATGGAATAGATTGCTTCCTTTCTGTTTAACCGCTTATTATACTGTTTAAATCGGCCGGTTAATTTGAAGCGTGTGAGTCGCCCTTAATTGATAACGATGCCCTAATCAAATTTAACATGAATTTATTCTTTCGTGAGTGCTTTTGACTGTGTTTGTTATTTTATATGCCACCAAAAATAACTAGCCCACTTAATACGAATAACGCAACACATAAAAATATCATGGATATTTTAGAACAACCGTTTCAAAACAGCAGAGATTCATGACTATAGTATTCATAATGCTTGAATTTATTTTTAAACAATATAAATTCTTAAAGAATTATCCTAATTAAATAAAAATGAAAAGTATCTATACAGATACCTAATCCCGATAATCATTTGTTTATGCCGCAAAAAGCCATAACACACATTTCATTCATAACAGCTCTTATTCACATTGTACCTACATTAACAGCCTTTCCTACAAGTCGGTTAAAAGGAAACAATAAATAATCACGACAAGCTAAAAATTTAAAATCACCTACCGTAACATGTATTCAGTAAGTTTTTCGGGGCCTGTGTAAACTTTGGCAAATAAATAGCAGCGAAACTCAAAATTTGGGGCAGACTTTTGCAACAGTTTAGTACTAGTTTGTTGGCTTTTTAATGTATTATACGTTTACGATTGTACAGTGGAAGAAAGGGTTTTAGGATTGATACGGCGTAATTCTATTCTAGACGTGGGCGTAAATGGGTGAAAGTGATATAATGAAAGTGACTATTAAGGACATAAAGCAACTAAATTCTGATATAGAAATTTGTATTTATGTAGTGGATAAAGAACCTTATTTTAAGTTGCACTTGGTTGAACGGACCCTTAACGCCGAAAAATATAATAAAGTGAACAAAATCTGCAAAGAAAAAGAAAACTGCGCATTACTATAAACAATTATTAAAACTTACGCGTTTTTTGCATTCTGTCAGCATACACTCACTACGTTGATAACGATTAAACAAAATTACTATAAAACTACTATTACGCCACGTTACCGATATTTATCGAACAAAACCGCGCTGCAATGTTAGCTAACCGTTAATATTCGAGACGCGATCTCCGCATTGCAGACTCCGCGGATCATTTTGCTGTAGCCCGGTTTACGAAACACCTTGCATCGATGTAGTTCGATTGAAAATATCGACTGCAGAAAAAAAAGTATTATAGAGTATGTCGCATGTAAGCTTGGTAATATCTATAAAGGTTTAATTTATTTTTCATTTACGATAAATTATTTTATTATTTACTAGCTGTGCCGCGTGGTTTTACCTGCGGACGAACGATAAAAAAAAAGTATTTGTATTGCTCATGTGTTTATTCTGATGTAGGTATATGCTATGTTACTGTAAAGTTTCATCTAAATCCGTCTACTTAGTACCTAGTTTTTTTATTGAAAGTGTCAGAAACATACATATATCGAACAAAGCTGCATGTAAACATATTTCGACTCAAGCCTAATTTCAATCTACAACAAAAGCTATATTATCTACTAGCTGTTGCCCGCGACTTCGTCCGCGATAACGTCGTTTTTCGTCATTCGTCGTTAAAAAAAATACGTGACACTTTATATTTGAATGTTCTTAATTATTGTCTCTTATAAAATTTAACTACATTAAAATTGAACACTCTGATAAGAAAATCTTAAAATCTGAAGAAAACATGAATGAATGTGATTTAAATTCTACATTACTTAGTATTTCAAATAATAATATAAATTAAATGTAGATTAATAGTTTGAGCGCACCATTATATAATATGTACCTAAGTATTAAATTACGTTAGTTTACATAGTAACTTTACTAAAAACACGATGACTTTCTTTCGCGCTTGGTACCACAAACTAAGCATGTTTGTGGTACGTGGCCCGTGTCACTTGACTCCCCGCGAGTTCCCCTCCGTTGCTATGCGAAAATATATTCGTTGCTCTACTGTAGGAAAAATTGTAATACTGTGGCCTGGGCGTTATAACACGTCCAGGCAGATCCTGAGTGCCGATATCACCATCTTGAGGAAAAGCTTCTAATGTCGATTTAAAACTGCATACATACGAATTAACCTGTTCTAAAATTGTGAAATGAGTTCAGTTTTAAATTTGAGAGATATTGATTTCTTGTATTCCACTATTCGTTGTAGTCGAATACAAAATATATTTAAACAAACTTAGGTTGGCCTTCAGGCAAATGGGATCCTATCAAATCAAATCAAATCAAATCATTTATTTATGGTTATTATAAATGGTAAACTTGACCTTGTATCTTAAAAGTAAGCATGAAAGGACCTTCTGATAATTATTGAGCACCAAAGGATCATTTGAAACGCACTACTATAAGAGCGAATATTGTCTAATAACAGTTTAGATTGCACAGTATGTTCCTCTAAAAGTAGTGATTTCAAAGGTTCCGGTGTATCTTCAAACGAAAGCCGTCTCCTTACTCCACTTTAAAGCATTACAAAAAGAACATACTACGTTAATATCGCCTATACAGAAGATGATCTGTAATAAATTGTGAGGTTATAAGCAAACCCACTTTTATATTATTTTGTCGGACCACACCACCGAATTCGTAGATTGTTTACCTTAAGTCATTAAAACTATGACGAAATCTGTCTGCAGTAAGACGGGCCTCTCGCTATTCGTCCGTTTCCAGAGACCGAATAGTTTCAATTCTTAATCTTTCATTAAACAATTTTATTAATCGTTCTTGTCTCAAATAATTGTAATATTCGCGTCCCTACTCTAGTCATTGCTTATGCTCATGTTCATCTTCAAGAGATCGAATAATATTATGATGCACCCTATCATTTGTCAAACGGTCTTCATATTGAGTAAAGTTTCAGATTCTCGAGATAAAATATGACTGTCGTGATCAGTAGTGAGACGTAATTCCCTCTCAGTGAGGGTTTCGGTCTCACGGGATAGTAAAATATGCCGTTTGCGATCAGCTGTGAGACGTCATACCCTCTCAGTGAAGGTTTCGGTCTCACGGGATAGTAGGGGAGACCGGGTTTGGTTGTCTCACGGGTTGGTTGTCACAGCGGTCTTAACACAAAACTGAACTATCGAATAAGTCTGTTGAACAGCGTGGCAAGAGCGATACAGTGACAACGCTGTCCCTACTTCGCGTCAGACCGCCCCGATCTGCCGTGAGGGCCTCACACGTGATTATTGTTTTCGCACAGATTTTTGATGATATGAGGACCGAATATGATCCTCATAACATCACTTTTTGTGAACGAAACGACAGCGCGGTTTAATTCAATGCCAACACCATCAGCAAAAAGGAAATATTTTTAATTGTGAAAGAATATTATGATTTACACTATTAATACTATTTTAACATATAATATAAGTCTGTGAGTGTGTAAAAATAAATCCAGCTAATTACACATCAAACTTATGTTTATAATTACTAATTAGGTATACGACATGAAAATATATTAATTACCAAGCAATATTAATACAGATAAATACTGAACATAAGTATAATACTTAGTTAGTATTAAGTAGTATTAGTTAAAATATACTTTGACTGTTAGTCAAAGTTTATTTTTACTAACAACATGTAAATAATAATTACCAACGAACTAACCTTTTCTATAATACTTAACACAGCACATTTTTCAAATTATCTTGCTCAACTCTGCTCAAAAATTTGAGGGTTTTGTTGGAACTTTAATGTGTCAAAACTATGATATATCTAAACTACGATACAACTTGCATGCGGAAATGCTCATTACAATCTGTGAATTTAAAGAATAACTAACAACATACTATTCAATTTGATTGAGCTGATGAATATCTTTTGCCTGGAAGAGATCACCGCCGCCTAATAAATATACTGTGTTTTCTCATAAAATCGTAACATAATTTCTTTTATCTACTAAATTTTAATAAATAAGTTATTTTTATCTAAAAATAGCTTATATTAGGCAAAATTATACATTAACTTTTTATAATTTCAGGACCGCACGGAAATGGGGCGCTCGGAAAATATGCCTACGGGTTATTAATAGAGAAATGATACACAACAAAGTTATGTTGGTTCCATTTTATTTATAAAATATAATGAAAATGGGCAAATATAAAACATATTATGTAAAATGATTAAAAATAAATAAATGAAGCAACTACGATTCAAAGAAAACATCTTTTTCAGTGTGAAAATGCTTTAAGCAATCCTGGATGATGAGTATATCATGTACTCTCATCCCAGTACGGTCGGTACCTCGATAGCCATAACGATAAATATTATTAACGATATATTATATTGCATAGCTTCTATCGCGGGCCTTGAGCGTGGGGACCGAATCGAGAAATTCCGTAACGAAAAAACCTCACGCTCCCCACTCCGACTGGCTCGGATGTGTGGCTTGAAGGCATGCTATGCAATAGCTTTACTGCGGCAGTCCCCGAGTGCCACACGTCTTTTTTATAATGAGATAACCGCAAAGTCAAAATAAAAACATTACTTGTACAGTTGTGAGTGCAAAATTTACGTTTCATTTGGCAATATATACTAAAACGTAGTAGTTTGATATGTGGTTGGCTGCCCCTCCTCTCCTTCCTGAAAAATATCCTCCAAAATTTCCCGAGATACTTCCAATGATTAAACCATTGGACGTTGGACATTAACTTCAGTCAAAAATTGACGAAGCGGATGATTACTAATTTCCACTTAATCCTCGCTACCACTATCTTTATCATCAAATCATCAATTTTCAAGTGGTGTTGTAAAATTGTCAGCAGAAATCGTCTTCCAAAGGCGATATAATATAATGAGCATTGAATCTGTAAATAAAAAAATCAAAAGTTAACTGTAAATCTATAAAAAAAGCTACTTACAAATAAAATTTTATCAAAAACTACTGTTTCCAATGCACCTCAAAATCTTGTAAAAGACATATATATAAAAGAATTCATCATTTTATTATTTCATTCTAAAAGTGTAATCTAATATATATTATAAAGGCGAAAGTTTGTATGGATGTTTGTTACTCTTTCACGTAAAAACTACTGAACCGATTACAATGAAATTTAGCACATTTAGGATAGTTTTTATCCCGGAAATCCCACGGGAACGGGAACTATGCGGGTTTTCCTTTGCAAACGCGGGCGAAGCCGCGGGCGGAAATCTAGTATTATAATATACCAACAAAAAACATGAATTGCTATCATTATAAAAAATAAATACCTATAAGTAACAACTTACCTTTTGTGGGAACGCATGATGGTGAAAATTCACAAAACACGAAGATTGCATTTGATAATTTTGGTTTTATGGCATTCAATTGCTTTATAAATATCACTACATAGTACCTATAAAAAAGTCGCTTTCTCTGATTTTGATGCGGTTTTTTTAATAGATAGACTGATTCAAGAGGAAGGTTTTAGTATATAATTTATTAGGTTTTAGACAAAGCGGACGTAGCCGCGGGCGGTAAGCTAGTAAATTTATAAAACATGAAGATTTTTAAAATTGTAACTAATGAACACAATCAATATTAGATTAACTGTAGATAATGGTGTCTAGTTTTACTTAAAATAATAAACATCTACCCTCTCTTTAAAAAAATGTAGTATATTTATTATTTACACGAAATATACCTTATAGGGAAGGGAAGATATGGGTTAAAGAGTTAAATAAATAACTTGATTATATTTAAATTATTAATTTTCAACAGTGTATTCAGTAGTGTTAACATGTAAATTGATTTGATTTTTACGAAATCTCATAGATGGCGCTGTTACAAAATTAACATTATACAACTTACATTCAATAAACTATGTTTCTCTTCCCAAGTTACTTAAATGGCATAATTTTTATAGTGTCAATCTAGATATTGTCAAACAACATTTATATATGCGTCATTTGATTATTAATTTCCAATAGTTAACGTGTGTTTGATTTTTGTAACACTTCATAGATGGCGCTGTTTCAAATTTGTCTTTATACTGCTAATATTCATTTAACTGTTTCTCTGCCAAAATTACATAAATGACGTAGTTTTTATAGTGTAAAGATAGATAATAGCATGGCTTACTCAAAAACAACATGAGTCTTTAGTTTGTACGTTGTCGTAGTATAGAGAATACGTAAGAAAAATAAAGGTTCACAGCTCCTCCCCCGTAGGTGATAGCTTGATAATATGTAGCCTATAGCCTGACCCGACCTGTTAGTAATATTCATGCAAAATTTCAAGTCAATCTATGCAGTACTTTTCGAGATTAGCCCGGTCAAACATACAGACAAACAGACAAACAGACAAACAGACAAAAATTCTAAAAACTATATTTTTGGCTTCTATATCGATTATAGATCATGGATTATGTATTCTTTTAAAAAAATATTCAATGTACAGTTTTGACTTTCCTACGATTTTATTATATGTATAGATTATTAGTATTATCTATTATCTACGTAATGTCAAATGACAACGGACCAGTGGGCGGGGCTTAAAAAACATGGCTACGTATTGTGTGCAACAAAAGAATTAACCATAAGTTTACATTGAATTAGTGTCATCAATTTTAATTATTTATGTTTTCTATAAATGATTTTTTTCAATTTGTTGGATCATGAATGGATTAATGAATCCTCATTAATATCATTATGTTTTTTCACAGTATCCTTCTTTAAACTCCGATTTACTAGACGCTGATGTCGTGCCTCTATATTTTTTTTAGCTTTATTTGATTCTCTAGCAGAGCTTGGTAGATTACACGATGGAACACATGTTTTTTTTAAAGTCATCTTTTTAGTAATAACACCTGAAAAACAAATTTTTCAATTAGTTTTAGATTTATATTTACATTTATATTTGAGGTTAAACATTGTCAACTTACTTGGTACAATAAAATCATTCCTTTGAAAATGTAATGAACACACTCTCATATGCGGATTTATATTTTTCAATTTTAAAGCACGCTGCCAGGCTTTACATCGATCTACTTTTTCTTTTTTTCCGAAATAATTTTCAACATAAACAAAACTGCTACCAGGTTTAGGTATAGCATGAAAACTAACTTCTAAATTCGTATGAGATTTACTACCACAACCGTTCACCGCACAATAAACTCTACTTTTATTTTTAGTACGAAATTTTAAAGAATTTTTATTAATTAAAAAAAAATTTTTTTTTTAATAGATTCGGTAATATACTTGTGTACTTAAGTGCACACTAAAACTAGTTCTTTTTTTGAACACCAGGTGTCGTGACCAAAGTGGTCCGTTGTCAATAGAGTTTCGTAAAATGCATTCTGACAGTTCATATCAAACATACACTTTGTTTTATTCCAGTTTGATCCATTGAAATGTTACATTTTTTAGCCCTAACCTTGCATTTTTTAGAGGACGCAATTTTGTTTTTTTGATGTGTAGGGGGGGTCAGTGTGAAGCTAAAACCAAGTTTGTGGGGTCGCCACCCTTGTCCCACGGCCGCCATCTTGAAAATAGCGGTTGAAATGGTTTTTACGATATATCTCTTAAACTATTTAACTGATAAAAAAATATCGTTAACATTATTTGTTGCAAATTAAATTCTCTACAACTTTGGTGTAGTAACTTTTAGTCGTAGATCTATAAATAAAAAAGTTATAAGCGAAAATGTTCAGAAATTAGAGCCATTTATATTTTTCAATAAAACTTTTTTTTATCATTTTACGAAGAAATGATATCAGACCATTTTTGTAGATTGTTTTTCGAGGAACAACTTTTATGTACAACATTTTTTCATAACGTCAATAACTAAAGTTTTACAGCGCTCTGAAGTGAGTACTATTTTTCAGTACTCTTAACTATACATATATTGGCTATTGGCTCTTTTCTCATACTCCAGAACAATAGAAGCACACTGCAGAACATTTCAGACCTGCTTTTCGACGTAAAAAAAAGTCGCGCTTCCAGACTCTACCTCCTGGGTGGTGGGGAAAAGATTCAATAATTAATTATTAGTGATACTGCAAAATTAATTATTAAAAATATTATAATAACAAAAAAAACCATTACTGATGACAAATTATTATTAGTACACACATAATATAAGTATACTGTATAGTTCAGAGTACTGAAAATTAGTACTCACTTCGGAGCGCTGTAAAATCTTAGCTATTTAATTAATGAAAAAATGTTGTATATAAAAGTTGTTCCTCGAAAAACAATCTACAAAAATGGTCAAATATCATTTCTACGTAAAATTATAAAAAAAAGTTTTATTGAGAAATATAAATATCTCTAATTTCTGAACATTTTCGCTTATAACTTTTTTATTTATAGTTCTACGACAAAAAGTTGCAGGATCAAAGTTGTAGAGTATTTAATTTTCAACAAATAATGTAAACAAATTTTTTTTATCAAATAAATAGTTTAAGAGATATATCGTAAAAACCATATCAACCGCTATTTTCAAGATGGCGGCCGTGGGACAAGGGTGGCGACCCCACAAACTTGGTGATAGCTTCACACTGACCACCCCTACACATCAAAAAAATAAAATTGCGTCCTCTAAAAAATGCGACCCCAAATGTAACTTTTCAATGGACCAGTTTAAATATAAAAAATGCAATTTCAAAATGCCGATCTAAATGAATCACGGAAATCCGAAACGGTTTAGAAACATATCGATTGCATTATTTGGATATTTTTGAAACCGGGTCGTGGATTAATGCACGGAAGTCATGATTGATTGTTTGTTTTTATATTTACCTGTTTTAAAAATGAAATAAGTTTATTGAATGACTGTATAATTGTACTAGTAAAATATTTTCAAGGATCTAGGTGGCAGTCGGGAGCTGAGGCTACTAAATAAACGTAACACCGTATAAATAACAGGCTAATAATAATTGTATTCCGTTACATAAAAAGCTAAGGCTAAAAAATTAATTATAGAGTTGATTAGGTTTGAAAACAAGGTAACCACATATAACTCAGCTTTTTTTAATTCATTTCATACAAAGTTAAAAGCGAAACAATATCCCATTCAGCTAGTATATATTATTAAAAGTGAAGTGAGCAGTCAGCTAGTATATATTAAAAGTGAAGTCCCATGTCCCCTAGTGGGGTAAGGGGCAGTCTATGCATTATACATCTGTTTCACTGATCGATTTTCTTTTTAGGGACAAGTAGGTGATCAGCCTTCTGTGTCCTGCCAGACCGAGACATTTTTTTTTCTTCGTCTCCACCGGGAATCGAACCCAGGACTTTGTAACCCCTCGGTTGTACGCTCACTCGTCAACCACTGCACCAAGGAGGCGGTAGTATATATTAATGGACTTAAAAATAAATAATATTAAATAAGACCTTGCATAATCAGAAAAGAAGGAAAAACTTTTGTGACCATTGTAATTAAACATACCAAATCTTTTTTGTTACCTACCAATTTGTTTTATTTAATTTTCAATATAGCAAGTTATTTATATTATTAAAGAGTAAAAAGAAATAGACATGCATCGTGGAAATACGTTGTATGTATTTTGATACTGCTCGCGGATCAAAGTGGACCGTCTACCGTTTCAATTTGGGAAGACATTTATAGAATAAACTAGGGCTGTCAGTTCTTATTATTTACCTTTTAAAATTAACTTTCATTTAGGGTGTACACATCAAACTTTACTGAATATGAACAACACTGTAATTCCTGAAGGGATAGTAAGTTTATTCAATGATTTCATATAATATTATTGCTGTTTAACTGTGTATTTCTTACTAATGTAAATTTATGATAGTTTTATAGTGTTTTATCTGTAAAGCCACATAATTTCACGCATCGATTTTAAATGTTCTTTTCTTACAAAAGTAATATTTTAAATAATAAAAAATCGTAAAGTTTAGTAAAATAAACCTACCTCAGTACACGTATTTACCTGAGTATATGTATAATAATAGCTTAAAACTAAGAAGTAGCAGCCCTAGCATACTCGCGCATCCGTCTCAACTGCAGACAATTTGACAAGTATCATTTACACGATACGTGACCGGGACGGGATCGTAACGAGCGCAATACGATATTTCGTTGATTTTCGCGAAACTTAACGTCTAATTCCGATTTATTTTACAATAAGTGTACGTGAAAACTATTATCGTTAAACTAAGATATGAATTTCACAGGATTCATAGAGCTTTTCTCTTTGAATGTTCTATTAAATATTTAATGGTTAAAACGGCACACTATCATATTGTAATAAAATTAGGCATAGGTACTTAAAAAAATATAGGTACCGGCCGAATTGATAACCTCCTCCTTTTTTTGAAGTCGGTTAAAAATAATAAACAGCTTACTATTTATATGGCGTTGCATTTTACAAGATCATTTCTATATGTGTATGTCTAGACTAGACAAACATCTAGATAGGTAATAGGTAAGAAACAAACAACTTATGAACTACATACTGCACTAGATCTCTATTCAACACACAGACAACAAAGCTGAAAATTGTTTTCTTGTTATAGATTTAACTCAAAAACTACTCAACCAATTTCGAGAATTCTTTTGCCCGTAGAAAGCTACATCTTTACTGAGACTAAGTACATTTTTTCCGAATTAGCCGAAAACCGTTACCATAAATGGTTAAAGTAATACAAAATGTACATAACAAAAGCACTTTTAAAAAGGTTCAAAATTTCTACATAACGAACATCTTACATAATTGGTAACAAGTAATAAAAATAGAAATTTATAGAAACAATTACGAAAGATACCTATAAACGTCCAAAAGAGGTATTTGGAACGAAAACAACGACGAAATAAAATTGTAGCACGAACGAAAATAGGCGCTTAGTTTTATATTGAAACTATAAAGTAGTTTATCTTGGGAATCGATCTCACGACCTTGCTGTAAAGTGAGTCAGTGCTGATGAAATATATGTAGTACAGGAGGTGATCGACATTTTTGTGATGAATCACTTTTTTTTTAATAATATGTTCAGTATAGGCATTGACGTCAGTTATCAAAAAGATATTCAATGGAAGGGAATCAGAGATAAAACACATAAAATACATAATAACATATTTAAAAAAAAATTGCTTTCATTTTTAATTCCCATCCTATATATTCAGTCCTTAACTCATAATAATTATTTCTTAAAACCTTTATTTGACAAAATGAGTAAATTTTTATTGAAGGAGGCATAAACTTGAAATTGTACATGCATCTATTTAACATATCACATTCAACTGGTACCAAACATAATAAGATAATCCACCAACATTCCCCGCCGTCTCCTGGCCCACACCATGTGGTAACAAGACAGATAAACAAACAGGGATCTATTTCACTATTCGCGGTCACAACTCTGTTGAGCGGCTGCGAAAACATCGGCTTTGCTTGTCAGGATTGTGGTTACTTCCTGTTAAAGTTTTTGCTAGTATTTCAAATTACCTTATTTATATTTATATGAATCTGTGATCCCTTATTTTTACACATATGAAGTTTGATTTGAATCAAAATTAGATATTTTGATAAAAAATACACTGTAAGACCTATTTGAAAAGATTATTTACATTGAACAAATTTTAGTTAGTAATGTAGGTACTTCGTGGAATAGACGGAATGTAGAGTTATTTTCAAATTGATCGTTTTCAAGGTTTGATTACACAACTTACAATTTTTGTAACACGTGAAAAGCGAGAACATGACGAAGATTAGTTAACAGAGATTTTAAAGTATTTATCAAACTACTTAATAACTTCCTAATAATAAAAATTTAAAGGGTTATCTTTACTCGATTGTAATTTAAAAAATTAACGCGTTAAATTTTATAGCATTTTCAGATATGAAAAAAAAATTTCAACTGATTCAAAAAATTCTACCAAAATAAGACCATTCATTTAGAACACTCAAAGGCATCTCTTCTATTTTAAATACGTATTTGTTTTAACCATCTGCTGTCTGTCAAGTGCTCGTAAAAACTTGGGGAGAAACAAGGGATCCATTATACTAAACACTGTTTTTGTTTTCTTATTATAATTTTATTGAGTCTTGACCAAATATTTATGTCTATGTTTGAATTGATTAATCCTTTAATGCGGTAGTAATCTCTGAATCTAAACAATCACTACATAGTATAAAACAAAGTCGCTTTCTCTGTCCCTATTTCCCTATGTCCCTATTTCCCTATGTCCCTTTGTACGCTTAAATCTTTAAAACTACGCAACGGATTTTGATGCGGTTTTTTTTAATAGATAGAGTGATTCAAGAGGAAGGTTTATATGTATAATAACATCCATTAGATAGTGGACAAGTACTGTTATTTTTGAGGTTTCTAATGTGATGTCGTAAATTTTTACATTTTTTCCGCTTACATTGCAAACGCAGGCTGAACCCTACGAGTTTTATCAATATAATGTACTAAGTATTGTACACATTGAAAAGGTCTACAGAAAAGTCCGCGATGGTATATGTCTATCTCTTATGGATAACCCACAATAACTTTTTTTTGTCATTTACTTTTTTCGACAAATAATGGCTAATTTTCGAAGCGATTTTAACCAATACAGCATTAATCCTTAACCAATTAAATACCTTGAATACATTGTTCATTTAATATAGATCTATATGGCCCTTTACACCGTATGATTTAATATTTTCGAAGATACCTATTACAGATTTAAAAATTGCGGGACGTAGCGTTTGCGGCGGTACCGGCCGGCCGCCCGGTGCGGCAAGAGCGTGTTCACAGTTTTTCTGTAGTGTATTTAGTATCAGCATTGCACCCGTGCGAAGCCGGGGCGGGTCGCTAGTACTATTATAAAAAGGAAAGATTTGATTTATTTTATTTGGTTCTTACGATTTTACTCAAAAATTGTTCCTCAGATTTAAAAGAACCTTTTTTAATTGCGGCTTATGCCGTCACAAACGGCTAGTTATAATATTTCTAAGGCCGTGTCCGTAGTGCGGATATTTTCCGCGCGAATAAAATCCGCTCGATTTTTATTCCGCGGTCAAAATTACACCTATACGCACTGCGGATAAACAGTCAGTTCGATGCAGTTCGTCGTACAAAACGAACGTCTAAAATCGATAACCGATCAATTTTGATTTACTACGGCGGCGACGTAACAGATGTATCAAAAGTAATTTTGTCGTAAACGTCGTCATAAAAATGACTGAAATGAGCTGAAATGCAATCAATACTATACCTAGTATGTAAAAAGCAAACCAGTATGATGAATAGGCGTAATGAATACCTACGTCCTATGTAAGTACCTGTCAAAAAATACGTATAGACAGTTATATGGATATTTTAAGTAAACCTAATACAATTTCAATAAAAGCAATTACAAACACCAAAGCATATTCGTATCCTGTAAAACAAAACGATGGCTGTAACGTAATTCGAGACAAATGCGCAGGCGCCGCTCACACGTTTCGAGAATTCGCGCCATTTTAACAGGCGGCCATCTTGATTGCGCGCAATAAATCGTGCTCTTAAGTGCAAATCCGGGCACGTGAGTGCTGGTGGGCGAAAATACAATTTATGTATGCTATAATCTGGATATAATGCTAAAGTTTCATTTAAAGATTTGATAGTAGGGACACTTTTCTAGCTCTTAGTGTACTGTTTCATGTAGCTATTCTGTGTAGATCAGCGTCTTTGAATCGGTTATCAAATTCGATCGTCTGTAATCTAAAATCAATTAAAAGAACGTCTGATGGAGCGCGCACGCACATATTAATCCTGAAAATGTTTTTATAAAGCATAGATAATCATTAGAGCTAAACAGACTGTCGGTCTGGCCATACGTTTGAGTAATTTTCGAAACGGCTGAACCATTTTTGATGGCACGTTTGTTTTGTAAACTATATAACCTATTGATATATATTATATAGGAATCCTTATTGACATAAGCAAATTTATAATCTCGTTTCGAGTAATAAAAAATCCATCCCCATTTTGAAATACATATCCAAAACTTTGAAATATCTGAAACCGCACGCGTGAAATTTCCTCGAAATTTTATACAAACAAAAGAAATATTCCATACATACAATTAGCCTTTGTTCCGGCTGACTCACGCGTGATCGTTTATTTTTACACCAGTCTCCGCTTGGGATTATGTTGCGAACTTGTAATTATCTTCAAAATAATGTAAAACAGATTTTATATTTAATAACACATTTGACCCTTCATGCTAATCTTAACGTGTTATTTTGGGATGAGTTTGATTCACGAATTCAAATTAATGAATCAAACAAGTAATTCTTGAAAAAACAAAAGTTGACTGGTTGAAAACTTTGAATACGTGTAATTTGACGAAAGAAGACCGCTATTCAATTTAATTAATTCTATTATTTTGATAGATCCAAGATATACAAGTAAGCTCTATCAAGTTTGCAATTTATAACCAAGAACATTATTGAACTTTTACACATAGAGCATGTCATTTATATATTTACCTCAATAATTCTTAACTTCACCTATGTATTTATTTGGCAAATCTAACAGTCAAATAACAATCCTATAAACTTTAATACTATCTTCAAATCCTAAATTAAATAACAATACTATCACCTACATTTTTGGCACACACCCAATTAGTAGTCTGAAGATAGTCACATACACTTGATGCTATCTTCAGACCGGTCTCAGCTTCTTGGTTCTAAACAAAGCTGGTTTTGGCGCCAGTGACATAACAGGGCGATATTAACGCCACTGGGACAGAACAATTGTGGCGCTACAATCGTGCCTGCATCAAGAAATATGATGCTAAATAAGATGGAAGTTGCTTAGCAAAGATTATACGCAGATGTGGCACAATGCAACGTTCAGAATTTCATTCTTGACTCAGTTTGTTAGAAAACGCTGTCTAGTTGTTGTAGCTGTTGTAATTTGGTAGTTTTTAATATGTTAAATAAATAAAATGTATGAATTGATCTTTACTCATTTTGTTCTTTGTATCTGTGTTGATAATATTTTCGAGGAACAAAATATCGTAAAGCTTTGTTATGACATGGTAGAAATGTTTATTGTCTTAAATACAAGCTGGCTGTTATTTCAAAACTTAAAATTTTTACGGATTTTTTAGCTATGTATGTAATACTTAGAATATTTTATTTTATTTGTGCAATAAAAATGCAATTTTTAAGTTAAAAATGTTATATTACAATTATATGTTATACTATACTATAGCTCCTGTGGCGTCGTTCGCGTGGTACTTGTATAAAAAGTAGCATTATCCTTATCCATCCTAAAATCTACCTATCTACCAACATCCGATCAGCCATCCATAATATATTCTTACAAACTTACAATTTGGACGAGCAGAAGAATCTAATAAGTGATATATAAAACACACATGTACAAATAATGATTCGTTTATTTGCTAAGATTGCCATGAATATTAGGCACACACGAAATGGCGGTTCTGCGCGTTACTCTATGTACCCGACACATAAAGCTGTCTCACTATCTCGGCATATTGCACGTGCATTCGCATATGATAAGTGGACACGGAGCGTGTTTTAGAAAAACATATTTTCCGTCGAGATGCCGACAGTGTTGGGAATCTTTGATTTATTTGTTGTGAAAACGTTGTATGGGATTTATTGGATGTGTATGTGATATGTGAATAACATTGTTTCTATACGTATAATATAGACTCTATTATATTTTTATTCAATAAATTCTATTGTTATTCGCTTACATAAATAATTTTGGAAGTTGTATTACTAAGTTGGTTTCATGAAAAAAAAATCTTCAACAGATTATGACTACAAGGAACTTTCTATTTAAGCCCATGAAACAGTGGAACGCAAATAAATTAACATACAAGACCATAATTAATGAAGGGACAGGAATATTGCATAACCTTTAAACATTCTAAATTTACTTTACAACCTTTTATGACTAGCTGCATAAATGTCTCCAAAAATGAATGACCAACCAAAACATGGTTCAGGATAAAAAGGTGTTTCTCACGTAAGACACGAGTCCATCAATCAAAAAAGTATACATATAGCTGATAAAAAGCTATTAAAGGGACAAGACTAATTGTACTACAATTCCGAAGGGGGAACCCCCTCCTCATTTCACGCCCATTAGTTAAACTTGTTACGTACGCGTAGATCTCCATTAAAATGTAAATTGGACGCCCCTGAAAATGTTTGTACAAATTTTTTACATTTATTTTTTTAGCTCGCGGCTGCTGACACTATTTTGAGGTCTTTATCAGGGATGCGTTAAGTTTCTTTTATAACTGATCAGGTTATAAAAGGTAGAGAAGGGGTGGTAATCTATGACTAAATGTGTAGGAATTTTTATAGGCTATATTGTGATTAAATTTACTCTGAGAGTTGTGTGGTGGTTTTAGTATTGAAAGGTCATGTGTAAAGTTTATTATCTAATTCATAAATAAAATTTATACGAAAGGTTCGATACAAATTAGTTATCAGTGTCAAATTAAGAGTCAGCCAGTGCTTTACTTATTAATCACTAAAGGAGGATCGATGGTTTTTTGGTGTTTCGATCAAATCTGAATAGTCAATCGATATTTCTGTCATAGCGAAATGCTAAGCTAAGACGACACTAGTACCTATTCCACTTATATTTCCTGTTCAAATGCAACTTCTATTTTTTAAATATAACTTTTTGTCATTGCGCCATTTCCTCTATCAGAGTGCACTACTAACATTACCGCAAATACACCGTAAGCATAATATTTTACCATCGCGTAATTACGTTTTACTCACGGTACCGCTTGTCCCAGGTTCAACGATTCAGACCGTGGGATCGAAGGGACTTCTCGTATTAGAGGGACTTTTTTATAGTGCACGATGGCAAGAAGTGTCTAGTAAGCAAAGTGCATAGACGTCTGTAACTGAAGCTATTGGTGCTGAGTGTCTGAAAACTTTACAATTTTCATGGTATTTTATAGAATATTTTAGTTCCTTTCTATACTTACGAACTTACTTACTTATTTTAAGAACGAAACTGTGTATTTTTGTATCTATCTTTCTTTCAATTCGCAATAGAGCGAAATTTATTGTATGAGTTTTGTGATCGATCAAATCATCGATAGATGCCTTTACACAAAAAAGGGTCACGAAAAGGAGAGTTTTTGTTTGTGTTCACGCTCAAGATGTGTCCGGTTAGTGTGAATCAACCCTCAGAGAAGTTAATGAGTGCAAAAAGTTAGATTGTCTATTTGTGTCATAAGTCTTTAACCATCTTATGGTCTGACATTTTTATAACAAGGTAGGTATACAACTTAAATGGCTCTATTAGAAATGTGTATTTTTGTTCTTTCTTGTCCTATTTTAACGTAGGTTTCTTACTGCACAGATTAGAAAATAAGTTTGATGCACTTTAATAAAAATGGTGTACGGATTTAAATGCTATTTAGTATAACAACAGAATCCTTTCGCATCTGATTATAAAAATACTAGAAAACTACGTAGGTACATGCGTGTCGAATTAATAACCTTCTTTTGTAGTCCGTTGAAAAAGGACCACCGTATTAAACATAACAAATGTAAACCAATATCTCAGTATTTCTCGAACAACCATTTTAAATGCGCTATTGACTCTGTTAGAACTTATAGCCAGTCCATTTCAACTGGCTTACACTAGTAACTTAATCCGATAATAATATTTTCAAGTAAAAACTGACCTTACGTCAGGGGCATAGAGCTTAAACTCGTAACACACTTGAGACAATGGCGCCTACGCACTGTGGAATCTTTGATATACATATTTTTAGCGTCAAATAAATACGTTTATTTTGTTTGAGCAACATTTCTACGACCATTTGTGGTAATGTATTGCAAATCTTGTATAGTGGAGTTATTTATTTCGTATATTTTCGTATTAAGGGCAAGCTATTAAATATAGATATGAACCATAAAGTAAGTGAATTATAATCAAGAAATGTCAATATTATAAGGGCTTTAGCAATAAGCAGTTGTTTATTTTATAGTACAAGATGACGATCACGACTTGACATACACTTTTATTGAGATATACTAGCTGTGCCCCTTGGTTTAAGCCGCAATGCTCCGCTCCTGTTTGTCTTAGCGTTATTATATTATTGCCTATATAACCTTCCTCGATAAATGGGCTATCAAACGCCGAAATGATTTTTCAAATTGGACCAGTGGTTCCTGAGATTAGCGCGTTGAAACAAGCAAAGAAACTCAGCTTTATAATATAGATTTTCATACAAGTTTTACAAAATTAGAAGTATTTCGCGATTGTTGATAGTATGATTTCGTATTCAAAGTAATACCTATCACATGTTATTTTCACGACACATTAAAAAAATTAAATTAAGCTCATTGTTGGTCTGTTACTCTGATACGAGTAGCGTATACTTATATTATTGTTTAGTTTAACGCATATACACGTACAATTAATTGAACAAAATTGCATCAAGTACTCAACCATTTACGGAACCGATCCGAACCCAAGCTAAAAAACCAAAAACCTACAACACTAATAGACATTTAATAAATCCAAGTGCAGACTAAAAACCGCACTAACGCAATTAGCGCAGTGAGAGTCCTCTCAAATTACTTTCTAACATGAGTCCGCGACACTAATCGAATTGTGGACTCCTGCCGCTATAATTGTGCTGCACTTGTAGTACAGGAGCCGGCTGGGAGTTTTTTAAAACAGCGTAAATTGAGACTTAATATTGTACAATTCTACGTGTTTTACGACAATGAAAGAAAGATGTGTAGATAGAAAAATGTGAAGGAGGTAAAGGCTTGTATTTCATATATTTTCGAGATATAAAAAATCTATATCTTTACTTCTGGCCAATGAAAATCTATACTAGGATACTTTTGACTGATGTTATAAAGAGGAAAGCTTTGTATTTTTTATAAATATATAACGTATAAAGCAAAAACCATGTATCGATTTTATACTTACACCTTTACACAAATAACATTGGCAATTTTTTATCTCCATCTCTCTAAACCGAGGCAAGCACCTAATAATTTATTTATTTTAATTGAATAACAGATCGCGATCTTGTTGGGCCTATCTATGGGTGTTACATTAATTTCAGGAGTAGATCGCAACCCAACAAAAGATAATGTTAAAGAAGTAAGAATTTCGAAAGATTTTTTTTAGAAAATTTTTCACATTGGTTGTGCCGTTTAAAATTTTCTAAAAGTAAGTAATAATTGTGCCTCCTTTAATTTTTAACAAGATAAATATTTAAGTCATTTAATTTTACACTCTGAAACGAAACGAATAACCCTTTGAATATACAAAATTGTAAACAGTATTGTATGTTAAAAGAGATACCGATTCTGACTAAAGGTTATTGGATATCATTTTTGATATAGGAATATATTGACGAATGGTGTGTATTCGATATTCCGTAGAAAATAAATTTTGTCGGGATTTATTATGTATACCTACATAAATTTATTATAAAAAATACCGTTTACAATATTAAGTTTCACTAAGTGAATTAAAAGATTTTGTTTCACTTGTTTATATTTTGCGTATTTATTTATTTAGATAGATATTATTATAATTTGATTGTTTTTTAAATGGAATGTACATTTTCTTTCTTACTTACTTTTGTAAAAAAACCAGATTATTCAATAAATGAGTAGCAAGCTCTCGCACTATGGAATGAATGAATTGCGAAAAGTGGCTGCGTTTTCACTTGATCCGACCAATTAGGTGCGGTCAATGATTTATATTAGACTTGCTGTTATGTTATTAAATAACCATTGTTAGGGTTTATTGCGCTTAAAATGTGGACTTTAATACTATTATAGCTGTTCATTTAAATAAGGTATATTTAAAAATCATTAACTAAGTGTCTCTATCTGCTCTGTTTGTAAGATTATTCGAAAAGCTCTACGCAATTTCCAAATTCTTTTAGAAACTGCTTATTGTAAGATAAAAGGTTTTTTTTTTCGTACTTAATTCTTATCTATTTTGTATTATAATAGAATTACCATTAGTCGTTTACAAATATAAATAATAAACGTTATTAATCACATCTACATTAGATCATTACTACAATCAAATATGAAGTAAATCCCTCACCATTCGCTCATCACCATGACTCATCACCTCTTAACAAAAGATCACAAATAGGTACTATTATAGCAATTAATCCCACCCTTTCGCTGACTTGCACTGACCAGCGGAAGTGAAAATGCAAGTCATGTGTGTTACTAACAAATAGGGTTACATTTTGTCGTCACGATAAGGATACGACGCGACGTAACGATATTTTGGAGACAATTACATTATATTTTGATTAGTTATAATTAAATAATAGTATAGATTTTTTTAGTGAAGCGATAATCTAAGTGTATACACTACGCATGTAATATGTAATATGTAATAATGTGTAATAAACTACGAATATAATATTATGATTTTTAATGCGTTTTTAACTCACTTGATAACTATACTGGTTAAAATATTAATAAAAAAAATTGTAAAGTTTTTGTGATTTTCTAACTAAGTATTTCTACGAACTTATGAATAAATCGTGTCTATAAAATTCTTTACAATTCGTTTTATAAATTATATGAGATTTATAAATCATCGTAAGGATATCGTTTAAACGAGCTTCTGGCATCCCTTTTAACTCACAATGAACTATACCTACTACAAAGAAACTAATTGTCCTATACTAATACACCTCATTATTATATTTATTATTGTTAATATGAACCTTTCAATACTAGCATATTTAGTGCTTAGAGCAAATACTTATTTTACCATTTCTCTAGATTTCTAAGTAATAGACGAAAAGCTAATTTAGAAAATTAAGATTTTTGAACAGATTTAAAAGCGAAACGTCAGGTTAAATAATAAAATGAATAAATCGCGTTTTAAATCTATTCAAATTTCTTGAATTTCTAAATACCCACACGTCAATCTAAAAAATAGATTTTTGAATGTAGATAGAAGTACAATCTACAAAGCAGTCCCGGTATAGTCAACAAAAAAAATATGCGATTTTTTTCAAATTTTAGTAACAGCGTGACTTCAGCAAGATCAGTCTGTTCGGTCCGGCGCCGTATTTCTTTCCGGTCATGTCGGTTCCGACTTCCGTCCCATCGGTCTATGAGTCTGATTTTTTACTTTTTAACCGACTTCAAAAAAGATGTTCTCAATTCAACTGTATTTTTTTTGGCTTTGTTACCTCAGAACTATTGACGGGGTGAACCGAATTTGATAATGCTTTTTTTTATTTGACCTAGTGAGTGCCATCACGCCTAGTGCCATGTCACATGTCGCCATTGCCATTTAAATTAATTTAGCTCTGACAATTTGACATCAGTTTTTAGTGTTTTATCAAAAAAAATATGTACCTACCTACCTATACTTGACCCCTACATGTGACATGACATGATATGAAAGACAATAAAACTATTGAAATTGATATCATCCGATAACACTTTAATGTAAATAATAATAATAATAAAAGGGCGTAGGGATGTGACGACCCCATCGCCCATGGTTGGAATATCTATTGTCTACGTGACAATAGATATTCCACCCGTGCAATCAGTCAACCCGCAGGACACCTTGTGGCGGGGTGTCGGGGAGTAGCGACCCCGCGGGAACCGAGTGCTCCCGGGGGAGGCCCCTGTCTTCATCTCCGGCTTGCCTTCACCGGCCGGTCGGAGTGAAGCCTGACGAGGACAGGACCCCCACCTCTGGCTTGCCTTAACCGGCCGGCCAGAGTGGAGTCGCGAGAGCTTTTAGCTCGAAGGGTGGATGCGAATCGTAAGTGGCGAGTGGGCACGTGATGCTGGACCCTCAGGGAGCGCGTGATCGTAGTTTAAAGTCCAGGGACGCCTCTCCACCCTTAGCTGCTCACAATATGTTGCCCCCTTGTCGCACTATTGCAGCGACTTATTTCGGGGGCCCATACAGTGAGAGGGCGAGTCACCACCTGCCAACATATTTTTACTTTCTTTTAGTAGAAAGGCAGGTGCCATAGTTTCCCATAGTCCCCAGTACCAGTCCATTTAGCATCCCAATCCATAGCCCAATTATTAAATTTCCATACCCTGCAATAGTCCTACATCGGCCGCGGACTGCCTAGGGCTGTATCTCTATAGTGCAGTCATGGGCAGGTCGCGGCTGGTGTCCCACAACACATTAAAAGTCTCGAAAGGGCCTCTGCGTGTTGGATCCGTGTCCCCACGTAAGCCTTCCAAAGATCCGGGTACCGTCCTTCTGGTGGTACCCGAGTATTATGGAGAAGAGAAACATAATAATAAAACTTACCATGAGTATCGTGTTTAATGCGAAAGCCATAAATAAATTAGACATATCATAAATAATCATCTAATAGTACAATAATAGGACATAAACTGGTTCACTAAACTAACTGAACTACGTGGTTTTACGGCTCTTCTGTTTATGCGTTTAGACAACACTAATAAACAGACTGACAAACATTTACCGAACAACTTGATGGGTTTATTGCAGCTTTGGTGGTCGTTGTTTTTATGTAAGTTAGAGTGATGTGTGGTCTATAGTCATTTATTAACTAATTTTCATGAATTAGGGGTTTTTTTCCTCATAAAAATAATAAATAATATTTCGTAGTTAACACTAGATAATTATAACTCAAAGACCTGTCTCAATGGTAGATAACATAATATGAACGCATGATGGAAAAACACAACATTCTGTAAAAAGCTAATACAATTATGTACAACATTCTTTTGTTTTAGGTAACAAATTTATCCAAGCCCAAAACGTTAACTAAACTAAACAATAACATAAACCTTGTTAAATAACCCATTTCATAAATCTTTGCCTGTTTTCCAATCCTATTGATGCTATATTGGAATAAATGCTATTTTTGGATACAATTTCAACAGGCACTTTATATTCGTGTACCAAGCGAAGTCGTGGGATGGAGCTAGTAAAACTACAATACATTTTAATCAACAAATACCTATGCCGTTAACTTTCACATTTATTGTTGTAAAGTTGAATGAATCGAAAACAATACATTAATTATATCCCATCAATATAAAGGTAAACTCGACTGAATAAGAACGTAGGCGTATCCTGACCACATCCTTAGATATACATTTAAAATTACACCTTATTTCCATACAATAGAGTTTCAATTCAAAGATCCGGTTCGAAGGACCTTTCCGAGCTTAAATCGGCTGTAAATGAAATTGGCATTCTATACAATTGTGTTAAGGACTATTTTGGCTTGATGGTAAGATGATTATTAAAATAATGAGGACTCCTTAGGGTATCCTGGTTTCTTATACCGCTTTATTTATTGTAAAGGCTACTGTTTAAAAGTTCATTTATTGTTTGAAATCATTGAAGTATAGTTTTTTTCTGCATTCAGCTTTTGACCCGGTTAGCGCAGTGGTTAATTGCTCCGCTACCGCAAAAGAGTATGGGTTCAATTCCAGATAATAAAAAAAATACAAAAAATGCGTTTCTGTGGGTTGAATTTTAATGTCGTATTTGTTAAAAATATTCTAATATTTTCTTATATTTTTTGCGGTCTTTATTTGTCGACGAACAACAATGACTAAATACAATTTTTACATATTAACTACAAACTTTATAACCCACAATATTAATAATAGTCCAATAATTTTCGCCTGATACACATACCGTGACTTATATAAATAACTAATAGTTTCAAATCATCGTCAAACATAGGATCGGTTTCAAATTCATTTACAAGTGTGTTCAAGTGACGAGTCAATATTTACTAAATTTGATGATCATTCAAGTAAGAAAGTACAGTTATTGATAGTGTTTATGTAATCAATATTGCAATATCATTGCTTCATTGAAAGTATACTTCACAATATGGTCGGTTTATATTTTAACATTTCCATGCGGAAAAGAATTTCTTGAGAAAGTGTTTGAAAAGACTGCCTAGATTCAGTGGTTGACGTAAAACTGAAGTGGGTACCTACTGGGTTCGATTCCTGGTGGAAAATACTCAATAAAAAATCGATCTTGAAAGTCCTAAGTGGTTTTTATGAAATGCATCTACCTAATACAGCCTAATTTTAAGTTAATTTGCTTACTTTTTATATTTTTATTACTCTACAAGAAATACACGATTTTTATATCCCTTAGGGTAGAATAGTTAGAGCCTAATCTAACAAGGGAACGTCCTTTGACCTCCGGGAACAATAAAAAAATCTCAGACAACAGCGAAGGGAAAGGTTTAAGTTTAAAAAATGCATAAATAAAACGGATGTGAAATGCATCCGACCACCCCACAAGGAGACACGGGACCTCACTTTTTATGGTTTTGGACAAAATAGTAAGGAATATCAATACGTAGTATAAAATAAAATCGCTTTCCGCTGTCTGTCTGTCCCTATGCATACTTAGATCTTTAAAACTACGCAACGGATTTTGATGCGGATTTTTTAATAGAGCATAGCTTATTTGAATGCTATAGAACTAAATATTAAATATAGACAGTGTCTCTAGGAAGATTTTAGTATATATTTTCACAACAC
This sequence comes from Colias nastes, assembly GCA_907164665.1. Lineage (NCBI taxonomy): Eukaryota > Metazoa > Arthropoda > Insecta > Lepidoptera > Pieridae > Colias > Colias nastes. The sequence goes on along the minus strand of CAJQZM010032749.1, from coordinate 33,358 downwards.
AAGACCTTCAAAAATAATCCAAATCCACTTAAAATTATAACATATTTGTTAAACTTATTTACACGGAACATCATCAGGCGCCTCGCTCTATACTTTATGGGGCCATAAATTAATGTACTGACAGTTTTTATTGCCCAGTCCGTACCGTACCGGGGTGATTAACATCTGTACGTGCATACGGAATATAAATGGCCGATAATCCGATATCTACTCTTACTTTCGATTTACAATTGAATTTTTATCTTGAGGAAGTTAGAATACCTTACTTCCTATAAGCTTCCTGACTCAGAACTTTAGAAAAAGCTCATTGCTGTCTTGTCGAGACTATTTCCCTTACTCTTCTTTTTGCTATGTTTTGTTTTCCATATGAGATTCATACTTTAACTATACTCTCATAGGAGACCCGTGTCCTGCACTGGGAACATAATGGGCCGGTGACCATTATGATTATCCAATATCCATATTATGTTACCATCTTCTATATTAATTTAATGATTTAAAAGCAAATTGTGTTTTATATCTTAATCACTGAATAGATTAGTACAAATTTGGATATGTCGTGGCCATATCGTAGATTTGCTCATTTCATGAAATGATTGGCCATTTCACGAAATGGTCGCATTTCGTGAAATGGCCAACATAGTTTGATCAGATCGTTAAATCGTCAACGTTTCACGATTTGGTCATCCACATTTGGCCAGATCGTATAAAATATAAAGAGTCCATAAAATATTAAAAATATTCAGAATATTCTAAAAACTTGTTTAATTTCATTTAAGTTAGTGCCGCGGCAGCGGCCGGCGAATGCCAGAAGCGAATTGTTTTTGCAATAGAAAACAGTAGGTTAGGTTAGACTTTGATAAACAACGCACGAGCCGAGCGAGCAAAGCGAGCGTGCCGCGGCAGCGGCCGGCGAGTGCCAGAAGCGGATCGCTTTTTAAAAAACAAACAATTATAATAATATAGTAGGATATATAAATATATATCCTAAAAGAAAAAATGCGTCTTAAATTATTTTATTTAAGACGCATTTTTTCTTCAATACATATAAGATATCCACATTTTCCATAGTACTCGAACCTCTTCGTCGTTGCTATGACTTTCTTCATATTGTTAGTAAACGAATTATGAAGTTTTTAACTGCGAATAATTAAATTTTCGCCAGCGGCCGCCATCTTATCACATAAACACAGAGCTTGCAGCGCCTCTACCAATGATTAATGTAACTATTTTACGATATGATCAAATAATTTTGATCATTTCATGAAAAAACCGCGCGTTTAGTTGGCCATATCGTGAAACGATTTCTTATCATTGATCTGCTCAAGCCACATCATGATGTGGCCAAACTAAATTGGCCATTTCACGAAATGCGACCATTTCGTGAAATGGCCAATCATTTCATGAAATGAGCAAATGTACGATATGGCCACGACAGATACATAATATACAGAAAAAACCTTGCAGATTAACAAATACCTACACATTTAGCGTTAGCTACTATTAAGTATTCTGTACATTTACAGAAAAAAAAATTCAAATTTCTATGAACTGAAAAAGAACTGAAGTAACGAAGTAAACTAGACAGAAAGCTTCTCTAAAATAAAACAATCTCCTTGTACATACGTACAAAACACATTAAACAGTAAATATGTGAAACTTTAAAGATTTCCTAAGGAGCGGAGTTCCAAACAAATATAAGAACGTTATTTGTTTCGGACACTTTGTTTGAGCGGGGAGTCATTTGAAAAGATTTTCGATGGTAAACTGGCCAAAAGTCGACACTTTATACCATATTCCAGTTTTGATTGCTAGTCAATTTTGTGCTTTAGTGTCTAGTTTTGAGGGTACTGTATTATTTGATAAAGAGATTCAATAGCTATATGATAGCATTCAAAAATAAGCCTTGTTACTATTGGTTTTTCAGTAAAATGAATTTTAGTTGACAGACACCATTTTGCCGGTCCTGCCCTATTCTCGATATTCAATTGCCCTAAAGTCGTTATGTTTATTGTAAAGCAAATGTGTGTACAGGATGATCATTGTATTCATTGATTTTAAATTAAAACACCTATTATAATCATATTTTTAATAAAAATGAATTACATAATTAAATGAAAATGGATTATAAAATTATTATAAGGAATAGGAACACAATTTTTGATCGATTTCTAATCAATCAGTCACTTTGGGTCTTACTTAACAGTTTAAAATAAAAATAAAAATTTTCAAAAACCTATACTTGATATATGAATAGCCATAACTATTTTAATTATAATAAGATTAGTATTCAACTACTCATGTATCCCTTAATAATTAATTTTCGATTAATATAAATCAGTCTATCTGAAAATAAATTAGGTAAATGCTTATTAATATAATGGTAATGGTATTAGGGAGGTACTTGAGATAAATTAATGTAAGTAAATGCACAAAAACCTAGGGAAAGAAATTACAAGTGTATAAGGCAATGGTGACAAATAAACTCTTCATTGGCCACATCTTTATAGGGTTTGTTGCGCTTGGCGGTACATTCTAAATGGAACCACTTAGGACAAATGTCACAGCCAATATTTTTCAAGTTATCATCCTCCACGTCACTTATTAACTCTTCATCACAACCAGCACATTGAATTGCATTACGATTTTCATTATTTTGACTACCTCTACTCATTTTTCTTTGAGTTCTACTCTTTGCTGTCGTTCGTTTTTTCTTAGTGATTTGTTTTCTTTGAGAAGCTTCTAACCTTCGTTTAGCTATTTCTTCTTTTTTAATTGCCATCTTCATCTTCCGTTCTTCACGATTTTTAATAACTTTTTCTTTTTCGTCATCTTTTTCTTTTATATATTTTCGCCAGGCATCTGAAGAAATAGCCAGAGGCATTTTCTCTTTACTTTGTCTTGATTTATTTGTAAAATTTAGAGTTTTTGGCGCAAATAAATGATTTCTAAAAGAAGGTGATATAGTAGAACTTTTTATTTTACTTGATTTTGGTGTTACATTGCGGGAGGATGGTGTCAATAATTTTTCAGATGTTATGCTATTAGTTGGAGATGCTGGCAAAGAGAAATCGAAATCTGAAGCAATATCTAATCTGTTTAAAATATTTTCGTTAATGGGCCTAAAGGGCGTATGATTTTCGTTTATTGTAGTAGTAAGATCAAAGTCTTGTTGGGTCGAGAGGCTTAATTTTGGTTCAATTTTATCATTTGACTGTGTTTTGACACATTTTTCCAAATTAGGATGAATTTCAGGTTCCAAAACACCTTCATCGTTAACAGTATAGTTTTCGACTTCACAAGTCAAGGAACTATTGATATCTTTCATGTTTAGTATACTTAAAGATAAATCAGATCCGGTTTTATAACTATCGAGCTCTTCTTGATCCGAAATCGTACATTTATTTTGAATCGCAATATCAGAACTATCTTTTTTGATAATTTTCTTTATTTAATTTATATCAATGCCTTCATTATGCAAATCTTTTTCGTAATATTCTAAAACTTTAAAAGTTATATTTATATGTTTATCTTCCGGTAAGCCTTCTTTTTCTCTGTACACATTTTCTTGAATATTTTTTTACGCACTTAGTATAGTCTACGGCGTTTGGATTGAAGGGGTATAATCCACACTTCCTGAATCCGTTTTTGATTGTGTTTGTAATATCCATTTGTAAAACTGTGTGTAGCAAAGGACAGAAGGTAACTTTGGTAATTTTTTTGTTTGGGTTGGCATCTTGCCACTCTTTCACTGTGCTCTTCCATTGGTGTTTAATCGGTCTGAATACACTAACGTCGGCAGGCTGCATTATGTGCGTCGTGTTAGGTGGAAGTGCAAAAAGAATTATGCCATTATCATCGCAAAACTTACTCAAATCTTTGGTTAAATGTGACTTATGCCCATCTACTAAAAGAAGAACAGGCCTTTCGACGTTTTTCTCGTTCAACCACTGGTGAACTCCGTTTGCGATGTATTCAAAAAAGACGTCGCTTTTCATCCACCCGCTCTCAGAAATTCCAATAAACCAATTTGATGGCGCACTTTCTATAATATCTTTCGGTGGTTTTCTAGAATATGGAAATACGACCATTGGTGTAGCAGTCTCACCGGCTGCTGAAAAAACCAGTAAAACGGTAATTGTTTCTTTTTCATTGCCCCTTTTTATATCGTATATATTTTTCCAGCCTTTTGGACCAATCACCTTACCTGTTTGAGGGCAAAGTCTAAAACTGGTTTCATCACCATTAAGGATTCGGCTGGGATTCAAAAGTATATTTTCATTACCAGTTTCAGTCAAATAAGTTTTTAAATCTGTAAACCATTTTCTGATGTACTCTTCGGTAACAACTGCTCGAGCTGCAGTGATACTTTCAGCCGTCCTCTCGCTGAGCTCCGGGTGTCTTTTTAAAAACAATTTATACCATTTATCTCCGGGGCGTCCATCCTTAAAATTATTAGATCTACCATCATCTTTTATAATTTTTTGAACAGTATTTAATAAATCGCTTTTCTTTCTTGGAAATCCACTCTTCGCTAATTGAGTTAACCATTTCACAAGTTCTTTTTCTTCAAGTTCATTCAAAACGGTGTCTCTTCCCATTTTAAGTGTATTCTCTTCGACCCGGCCATGTAACCTATCTATAAGGGTGCTCCTTGGAATATTATACTCTCTTGAAGCACGCTGAATACTCAGGGTTTTACTTTTGATGGCTTCAATAGCATCTTTGATTTTTGTTCTGTCATAGTCCATTAATTTTCTTTTTAGAGGTTTCTTTGGTGTCTTTTTTATAGGTTTTTTTTTTACAGGTGCCATTGTTGCTGATTTATATCTGTGTAACAAATTACAAATTATAGTTAGCAACTTGAATCAAGCTTATGGGTGTCTTACCACAAATTGATAAGCAAGGCAAAACAGGGTAGAACCTATGTTACATGAAAATGACAACACTCCGTTTTTATTCGACTGCGCGACGCAAAGAATTGTATGAGCCAATGGTAAAAATAGTACCATGCTGTATATATTCGTGTTAAAAAAAACTCAACAGAAGGTTTAAAAGCATGTCGACATTGGGTTCCCTATTTAGAGAAATTTCTTAAAGTCGACTACTGGTGTCGACCTTAAGATATATCATTAAAAATCGGTCCCTAAGTCCAACACCCGCTTTAATTAACTAAATTAATAGTTTTAATTGCGAAATCAATGTGAAATAATGTACTTCGATCTAATTATTAAATGTTAAAAGTAAAAACAATACACAGAACGTGCTCAAATATAATAAAAACACTTACCTCAATATGAGCTCGTAAAGTGAATTTTAACTAAAAATCGTTGTTTTTTTGACACGGCCGCACCTTGAAACGTTCCGAGTGTAACTGAGCTCAGGAGCATATACCTTTCGGTTTGGTAGATATGTTACGCAACAGGGAATATACTAAAGAGAATTTTACCATCAAAATCTTTCTCATTCATACAAAGTAAAATATGTTTTAGAGCATTTAAACGGAAAAGTAACGACTTTAGGCCGATGACGACTTTAGGACGGTTTACATTTTTAGATGGGTCTAAAACTCTAAACGAACTAATACGGTATATTATGTTTTAAAGTTGCTCAATTATTTATTATGATGATAAAATATTTATTAGGACTCATAATTATTTACCCTACTACATAGGTACTACGCGATTATTTATTTTCAATTAATACTTAATTGATACTTGCTTTGCAGTTATTGTTTCTACATTAATCTTAATTGTTTCTAAATCTTCTTTGGGTTGTTTGAATTTCGGATATCGATGCATTTTTTCCTATATTGTCAATTATCAACACAAATATTAATAGCAATAAGATTTCACAATATTCCCAATGTTAATTAAAGAATTGTAAAAAAAAACAAAAAATAGAAAGTAACATTGTATTAATTACCAAAATACAACGGATCAAAATTCAAAACAGTCGTGAGAATACACGCCGCCTTCGCTAGCGTCTTAGGTTACGATACCTGTCAAAATTGTATTCAAGGGGAGGTCTGTAGGAAACTATACAATTATTAATTATTATTTTTATTATAGAATTTATATTACTAAACCGATTGGATTGCAAATAGAATTACAAGTTATATTGATCTATTCATATTATTCTATTAGGTTTTTTTATATTTAAATGTATGAATCCATAATATTATTTTGTATGTGAAAATATGTTATTTAATTTTTGACATAATGTGATAATATAACACATTATAAATATCCCATTCTTTAACAAAAACCATTCTCATCATCACCTATTATTTACATAAAAAAGTCTTTTACACGTCCCAAAAAAAAAAACATTTTTTTGAAACCAGCTTCGCCTTAACAGCTCAAAACAGTTCGCTAAACACACGATACCTGCGGTTTCTCAGATCTATTACTGAGATAGCGCTACTTTGTTCGGAACGGTTCAATTTCACGGCCGTCCATATGAACTCATCAAATAGTTTTTTCTATGGGTCATCAGTGTGAGTGACCGTTTTGAAATTGCCCATTTTGTTGGTAAAGAAAAGGAAATAGGTTTGAAGGTTGTTTTTTAGCGCCTATATCCGTTTTTAGTGGTAATTCCTAAATACTTAATTCCTAATTAGTTCGATGGTGTATCATGGCACGTTCATAAAATTTAGTTTTGCTAACTTAAGGCGAATGTTTAATTTTTAGTTGGTTTATTATTTATTTATTTATTTATTTTATTAAAATATTAGGTATATTAGGGAAATTATTATTGGAGGGAATTTGTAACTAAAGTACCTACCTAGTTCATTAATTCTAGCTTACTTTTTATGTGATATCCAAATAAATATCATTTTCTTTTAAATTGTTTGGGACCTACATAAGCTCACTATGAAGAATCTATATACACAGCTGTATCAACATCGTATTTTTTGAAGTTCCATGAAATTTTGTTGCTCATAAAAATCATGATAATAATTCATAAACAACTCGAATACTTACCCTAAACATTGAAACAATAACTTTTAAGGGTAAATAGGCGTTAAGTGTGTATGAAAAAGAATATAGAGAGTTAACACCTGCCTCTGTTATGTGGCATAAGGCTAAGAGAACCCATTTTTTATAAGTTTTTCGTAAATATAAGTATTTTTTTTGTATCAATATTGATCGTATACAATTTCAAGATTAATTTTTGAATGATAGTTAATATGCTTTGTAAATTTTCGTCGAAGTATTTCATAAATAATTACTGTAATAAAATCTTTAGGTATATATTCCAGAAAAACATATTTCAGCTATGAAGAAAAACATATTATTGTCGGGTAATTTAATCCAGTTAATAAAACGAATGTAAATCAAAAACATATATTTTTGTAGAAAAAATTAAATCTATTTAATACCAACGAACCGCAATAATTTTCAAAAGGAAATCCACGCGAAATGCCAATCAAATAAAGGACTAAAAAGATAAAGTGAAAAATACGCTCGATTATTTCGTTTCAAAGCGTAACGTTTTTTTTTTTATTTTTGCTTATTATATGAGCATATGAAAGATTTTCTTTGTTATAATTATTGATCTATTTAAAGATTTATAATTACTTAAGTACCTACATATACAATGTATATTATGTACCAATTAATCGTCCTTGTGTGCTATTGATATTATAATATAAGAAAATTAAATAATACAAATTTTAGCAACAAGATAACATAACAACTTTAGTTTGAAGAAAGTTGGCTGTAAAACTCTTGTATTATTTTTAAAACGTGACGTTTATCCTCAGAATTTCATCCTGTACGCCGAAATGACGCCGAAAAAATACAATTTTGATGTATTTTACTGTGTACGTCGTAACTGCGAATGTGTGGGTTAAATTTCTTTACTTTATAGATATGAGCATGAGGGCTAGGAACGATCTATAAATTAATACTTTTATGTGTACCTATAGCTTTTGATTTGAAAGCTTCCAGAGATATGAGCTTTGGATGTAAGGCTTTTGTGAGGCTTGGTACGAGCACAGATAATATAGTACTCTACTACGAGTAACATTTTTTATATTTATCGATTTTTTTTGAGTGTAAGTTATCTATAGGGAGAGTGGTTGTGGGTTCGATTCTGGTAACTTCAAAAAAGAAGTGATTTAACACTTATGATTGGTAGATAGACAGACAAATTCGGATGGTGACTTTAAAAAAAATCTTATACACATAAAATCGTATGTAGGTAATACTCTTACCAAAAAAATTAATAAAATCAAACGTAAGTAGCTGTAAAAGTGTTTTCGGGTAAAATAATTAATAGGTATATAAGTTAAATATTCGAGGTTCTCTGCACCAAGTATTAGGTATTACTTCGAATAATATTCTTGTCTCATCGTTATTTCAATCATTACAACCAATAAGGAAATAGTACCATATAAATATTTTATAGTTTTTCTTCGAAGCTTATAATAAAGTACGTAACATTGCAATACTTATGCGTGCACGATTGAGTTGCAACACGTGGCGTAGAAAGAACATGCAAACGGGCGGTTGGAACGCAGCGTTTTTGTTAGTATTACAATATTAAAGAGCATTTATTTTAATTTGTTGATAAAATATCTAGGTGATCAGAATATGACAGTTCATTCTTAAATTATTTAGTGTATTTACAAAAGAAAAAAGAGCGTGTATGCCGAGCACATGTGTCAGATGTGAAATATCTTTGGCAATATTCAAAGATATCAAATTTGTCACCTTACTCCATGTCGTGACGGTATTGCCATAACGCTACCTTGAAATTGTACTCTCAATGCGCGTAAAGAAGTTTCACTTCAAATATAAAGTTGATAAGGGTTATCGTTTTTAACTTATTAACTTCAGTCAACATCAGAAATACAAAACGCCCGTTTACCAAAAGAATCCGGTGCGGCAAGACACATGGCGTCATCTTTAATTAAATTTTAAACTCTGTGTTGTCTGTCTGTGCGTTCTTCCGGACCAGCAGGCGAAACCGAATAATTTGACTAGCGAACCGTTACGGTGTTGGTCAGGGAACATGAAGTGTGGGTATTTGGAAATTTGGTTTTGTGAAGCTTTATTTACATTCACTTTAATTAATTATTAAGTTTTTTGTATGCTTTTAATAGATAAAGTAAAATAGTAAGTAGGAATACTGTAGGTTTCTACTAGGTTGTTATATTGCATTTTTCAATTGAGCATAAAGTTTTTTCAACAATTATTAAGTAAATATGTATATATTTATTAGTAAATTCAATAAAAATCGTCTTCTAAATTGAACACTGGATACATATTATTGAGTATACAGGGTTTCCCACTATTGGTATAACTAAGCGCGAAGGGACTTGTAGTTTTGCATACACTGATCACGTAAAAAATACTTAAACAACAAAATAACATCAAAAAATTTTTGCTAATTTTTTCCTGAAAATCCATGTTTTCTTCTCTAGCTTCGCGCAGCCGGCATATTCCGCTTCGCTAATGTGAGCATTTTGTCTACGAAAACATAATCTTAAACGATAGGTCACGTGCTGGTATCAAAGTTGGGCGGGTTGCTTGTTATGGGTGTACACATAGAGTTTTAAGAATTCATCTATAAATAGATGAATTCTTATAAAATTCCAGAGTATTTTTTACGTCCTCAGCGTATGCAAAACTATAACCTCCTTTGAGCTTAGTATACCAACAGTGGGACACTCTGTATATGTTTCTCATACTTGTTACATAACAATAAATATAAACATATTATGTAATCTATAAATAAAAATAATTAACCTATATTGGCCTGTAAAATAACATTAGTAAATTTAAAACTGCAAAACATTTTAAAGTTGTTATTGTACACCTTAACCCCAATATACTTATCAAGTAATAGGTACCTATTTCAAGTTTCTTATTTAAGCCTAACAATACTTAACTATTGTTTCAAACTTGTTAATAACATACAAAGGTGCTTAACTTCAATTACGTTAAAATCTAAGTAAAATAAGACACGCCGTTTAAGATGTAAGCTTCAACTTACAGCGACTTTCAAGTAATTGAAAAAGTTTTCTAATTATAGGCTTAACAGATACTTGGGTAAATCGCCGCCGGGTAAACAACACCTAAGGAATTCACCCGGTGAGAGGCTTAAGTGACGGTTTTTGGCGATAATGTGCAAACAATTTTGAACTAAATTACTAGAGAAATAAAGCTTACTAGCCCCTGCTCTTATACACATCTATACTATAATATTATAAAGCTGACGAGTTTGTTTGTTGGAACGCGCTAATATCAGGAACTACTGGTCCGATTTGAAAAATTATTTCAGTATTAGATAGCCTATTTATCGAGGAAGGCTACGCTATATATTATCATCACGCTAAGACCAAATGGAGCGGAGCAATGCGGGTAAAACCGCGGGGCACAGTTATTAATTAATAAAGGTTAAGCAAATAAAACGCAAAAATGAACCCAGCCAAATACGTAGGAATACTGTAGCTTTCTGCTGAAAAAAAAATCATTCGTAATACATTCACACACAAGTAGTGTTCATAATTCATATTTATATTATGTGTCAGGTTAGGCTGCTGCAAATTTCATCCCCTATTGCAACTGCTCAGAGGTCTTCTTCAAGGCTCCATCGATTTTATTTATTTTAAAAAGTCCTTTGTATTTTACCTAGATTTTCTTGATCTATACTTTTAAACATCATTAAAATTTGCTTAACAGTTTAGAATTGGAAGCGTAACATGCTAATTATTATTTAACTTAGTTTATTGACAGTATTTTATCGTCTATTTGATAAAATATTCATCATACCTTGTATTACCATTTTTTACCGTTTTTGAATTCAACTTACCTTCACAAACCCCCATAACGATAGACTCAAACAAATTTGTAAGAATTTTCATAATTTTATGGCATTTTGAATTATGCACAATATTGACGTTAAAATGTAAATTTTATATTTATTACGGGCATTCAGATGCAAACTACATTTTGTTTTGAGGGGGAGATATTGTTATGTTCAAAGCGAAATTGGTAACTTTCGACTCCAATATGGAAAGTCGAGACAATTCTGTAAAACGTTATTGTTATTTATCGGTTATTCCTTTGTTTTGTGTTGTTTTAACCGACTGTGTGGGAGGATAGATTTCCTAGAAGATATGAGAAAACTAAGTTCGTAATAATATGACGTGGCTAATATTTCCTCTACATTTTTATAAAGCTAGCTTACGATTGCCCCAGCTTCTTTCGGGTTGACCTGGGATGAAAAATAATGCAGAAATGGCGTATCTTTCTATTGGCAATATAATTTTTAAACTTGACCAAGCCGTTTTTGAACGATATCGTAACAAGCGAAATGGATAAAAAATATTGTCAAAATACACAAACCTTTATATTAATTACTAGCTGTACCCCGCGGTTTCACCCGCATTGCTCCGCTCCTGTTGGTCTTAGCATGATGATATGTATATAGCCTATAGCCTTGCTCGATAAATGGGCTATCTAACACCGAAAGAATTTTTCAAATCGGACCAGTAGTTCCCGAGATTAGCGCGTTCAAACAAACAAACAAACAAACTCTTCAGCTTTATAATATTAGTATAGATTATATTTTAAGGTTTTTGCATTTACGTTTGAAACATTATAATTTTAGACCATAATTTCATATTTATTAAACATCCACTCTATCATAGAAGAACAACAATAAAAATGGCGGACCAATATACAGGAAATGTCATTCTGACAGTTCACAGATAACGATAAAAACTCTCGACGAATGTGCATTTTTCGTGTTCCAATATATTATGTGATTGAAGTTTTTTGATAACTACCCATTTTTTTTTGGTTCTTCTCACATTTTTGGATACAAATCATATTATTAATATACCTACATGTTATTTAAACTAAAATAATTTAAGAACAATTATAATATGTATTTACAAATTTTGTTTTATCCTTGAGCAAGTTAAGGTATTAACTGGTTAAATTTAACCATTAACCTAAATTCCACAATTCTTATAAAATTAAAATTAGGATAAATTATAATGAGGCAACGAGTTCCAAGGGCCTTAACTAGTATTTATATTTAGAACTAAGTAAAACGCAACAAAATATATCCAAGACAATTTTCCAAACGATCGGTTTACAATTGGGGGCCACCGCATTATATATTCATCGAAAAGGCGACGCTATTTAAAAAGCTCCTTGCTAAGACGCTCGTTAAGTAAATTAATACGAGTATAAAGAATGATTAAAAAAATTACTTCGACAACCTTAGAGGGAGCGAAGGGAGCATCCCTGCTTTCTTTGCTAGACAACATTTAGTTTACTACTAAGAATGAATCAGTTACGCGAATATCAAATTTATTGTTATAGTGATAAGGAAATAGTTAGGGCTGTCAATTGCAAGTTATAGTTGTAAATTATATGTTTATGTTTGGAGTGTTATAAGTCGAGTAGGCCGGGGAAAGACAATGGAAATGTTAATGTTTTTCTATTTTTAACCGTGGATGATAAATCAGTTTTATTTGTATAAATGACCGAAGTTTCGCCCTTGGTTGGGTAAAGTTTTATGTTGCAGGGGGTTGAGAATAACTTCTGTGTTCTTTTAGATGTTTAGATGTGCATTTAATCCTATATTTTGTTCATTTATTGGAGGTGTAATAGAAGAAAGTATTTCTTTTCGACGTAGCACAGAAGTACCTAGCACTTTTTTTATTATGTAAACTATGTGTTGAATATATTTATTAATCATCAAAACGGTACAAGATTCGTACGTGTTTACCTAATAATTATTTTAGTCAAAAATGTCTTAACTTAATTTTTAGTAAGTAACTTCTGTACGAGAACGAGACTTTTGTTGATATCAGGAATCGAACTCAAGACCTTTCGGCTTATACCTCCCGCATTAACCACTAGGCTAAGGCGATAGAAATAACCCATAGCAACACATGTACTAAAACCTTTTATTGAACATGTATTCATTATCCCATTATATCCTTTCAATGCGCGAAAAGAAAATTTTATTCCTTAAAAATTCAATTTACGAAGATAACATATTCAAAACACGGACGAAGCCATATGCGGAGATATAGTAAAAACATTAATAACATCTCTTTTATGATTGGAATTTCATAACGTCGTAGGTACATTTTTTATATAATTGACGAAATTGGCCCTCAGAAAGACGTGAATTCTGAAAACAACAATATAAAATTTTTCATATTATAATTTGCTTGTTAATGTCGTCGTTCAATGAACGCGCTGGTCATTCAATCAACTAGCAGATTCAACCAGATGACTGCGACATACATATAAGTTGTCTTCAATTTCGCAATACAATTACGGACAATTATCATATCAATTGCTACGAATAGATTGGACTCAAGGGAGTTTAGCATGTGAATAAGGTGCATGATTGAAAAATTTTACGCATATGTTATTTTACTAAGGTGCTGAATTTCTGTGTATGGAGCGAATATTTCCCTGGGGCGGTCTTATTGTAGATAGGTGTTGATGAAATTTTAAGTTTGAATTTTTCGTGTATTCGGTTTGCGTGGGTGGTGTATTTCATCTATGTAGAGAATATGAATATATCTCAGACAGTCGAATAAATTTTTCTTAGCATTTATTTTAAAGTAACAATGTTAGTTACAAATACAAGGAACAGTGTAATATTTTTAAATTGAATGTACATACCTAATATCGTTTCGTATATTTCATCTTCAGACTGATTCAAACTAGCAAAGTTTGTATGGAAACTAGACAACTGACAGACAACAATGTTATACATAAAATAATATTAAATCCAGAAAATTTCTAATAAAATATTTTTCTCAATCGAGAGCATCGATTGAATTTAGAAATGGCCTAGATTTTGACAAACAAAATATTTGATTAGAAAGACTTATTTTAATAGATTTTTCTATATTTATTCTCTAGGATAATATGGATACAATTGCATTTTGAAAGAATGATACTAAATTTTCTATAGTAATCTAAACTAAACCTTTATCCCACTTCAATGGGTTCCAAAGGTAATAGAAAACAGTCTAAATAATTGCATCACATCATTATTTAACATATTTTTGATACAAATCGTCTGTCAGGTATCGAACCCAGAACATTTCAAATACAAACTAACTTAACTCTACTTAGAATAGGCATAAGCACGAATTATATGAGAACACTTGTCATGCATTACTGTGCTTCGATAAAACTTTCATATTACTTGCGCCGCTATAAACGTATTAATAACTAGCGAACCGACTTTGCCTGAAAATATCCATCTTATAGTGTATAATATTTATCTGCATAATACTAACTTTATAAAAAATACATTTTTCACTAAAATTGCAAAAACGATACCAATGCCACTACTTAGATTCACGATAGTAAATATAAAATGATGAAAGTGAATATCATGCGAAGTTGTAAAAAACACAAGCGAAACCGCAAGTAAAAACTAGTAGGTATATTAAACTCGTGTGTATTTAAATCATTTTCAATTTGCTTAAAAACTTCATTTCCACCAAGGGAATACGATGAATTAAACCGTACTGAAAAATACTTGCATCTTTGCACTCAAACATGCTTATAAAAAGCCTCTATGAAAAAACATTTTACATTCGCATATAAAAATACTTTAATGAAGCCGATATAGGTCATCCCATCGTTGACCATATCAAAGAAAAAAACTCAAAGATTTTCAGGTCAAATAAAATGAAGAGAAACCCAAAAACCTTTTACGTTTTTTGTTAACTTTCAGGGAAAGTTACTGAATAGTTTATTTTGCACTTTAAAAGCCTCCGGAATGTAAATTGAAATGGAATTTTTAAGTTTTAAAGATAATTCTGCGAACTTTAACGTATGTAGGTTAGGCTCGGCTATAAAAAGAAGGCTTAGATGTCTAAAGTGAATAGATTCTCATTCCATTCAAAGTTCAGTTCTGCCGTTCTTCAATAAAGAAACAAGATAGCTGTAGTTCAAGTAGGTAATGGTAAAGAAGGAAGGATTTTTTTGTACTCTTTATTACAAACTACATTTACTAAAACTACTTAGTTAAAACTTTATTTACAAGTACGTAGAAACACCGTTCAAAATGCTGATTAAGAAACCATTTTGGAAGTAAATTAAAATACGATAAAATTTATTGTTTAATCTTTTTCAAGCATGTGTTCTTCTGACTTCCATTTGTACATTTTTTTTGTTATTTTACGTTCTGAACTTAACCTTTCTTAACGTGATTAATTACATCACTGATAGAGTCATACTACGTTTATAATCTCCAAATATTATACTTAAAAATAACCCATTTTCAATACATAATATGTATCATAAAATGAAACTTTAAAAGACCAATAATCCAGTTTAAGGTCGTTTAGTCCGTTTCTCCATACCTACAGTACGGATATTAACAAGTCATACACCCATTATAGGGGAGGAACAATACCAACCCCTAGGGACGCTTGCATCATAGTTCGTAGCGAATTATTCCAGGCCCTTTGATTAAAATGCCAAGTTGTTGACAAACTTTGCAATATTTGTACTGTTGATTGGAATAATTGTACGTGCTATTTTAATGTCATCGAACTTGAATTATAGCTGCGCCAGTAGATGTTCTGCCCTAATGCCCCTTTTTCGTGTTCTCCATATAGAACCATCCTTCTTTAACAAAAACGTTAAAAGATAGCCGAATTGGTGGAGCCATTCTTGAGTTTCACTAATGTTTTGGGCTTGGCAACTCATTTGGCAATTCTCTTTTGTTATAAAGATATGTTAAAAGGTAATTAGTAAATTAATAACACACTTATTATAATGAAACTGATGAGTCACCTGTCACCGTTAAATCTGGTCCGAAAGTCAAGGTTGTAACTAGGTCTTGGTCAAGGTCACGTTTTTAGAATGTTGTTGCTTATGAATTCCTTATTTGAATGTTTACATTTGTTTTGTCATGTTAAATATGTACCTAGATTTTAATTTAACACATTAGGCCACCTCTAAATATCACGTCATCTTATTCAGAGACATTTTATGATGTTGCTAATTCCAGTTAGTTCTTTTATATTATTATACTAGCTGTGATCCGCGGTTTCACCTTCATTGCTCCGCTCCTGTTGGTCTTAGCGTGATGATATATAGCCTACAGCCTTCCTCGATAAATGGGCTATGTAACACCGAAAGAATTTTTCAAATCGGACCAGTAGTAGTAGGTATAATATTAGTATAGATAAACATATAATGGTCATATAATAATAAATCATCTATTCAACCACTGGCTATATTAAAATTTCTGTCACAGTTATTTTAAATGAATACTCTATAATATCGTTATTATTTCCTATATTTTCAGCCAATAACTTTGTGTTTTTCAACAATATTCGATATTAGTTATAACAGTTATGGGGGCGAATATTTTGTATCCAAACACACTTCCCTTCACTTGAGACGATGTGGAACTACCCTCAACCAACACTGGAGTATCGAACGTTTTCTTATATAATCAAGAGCCTACACTGTTGATTTGGGGGTGTGGTATGTTTGTGAGCGACGCGAGAGGCGATTTCAAAAGTTTATGTATGAATAAGCTATGGTTTGTCCGGGTTTAGGGTATCAGGTAAATTATATTAATGACTCAAGTCAAAGTAAAGGAATTAATTTTAATTATTACGATTCAAATCTATAAATGCACTATATAATCATATGAAAATAATTAAAAAAAAGCGTACGCATATGCTATTAGTATGTATTATATCTATTATGTAAAATTAAACAAACTTTTTATGAACAAAACCTACCAATACACTTACTTTTCCTTCTATATTGTTTTCAATATTTCAATTCATGACTATGAATCGGGGATTTAACAAGATTTTTCTTCAAAAAATCGCTCCCGCTATCTCTCATCACAGACCGCTACCGATCGCTCAAGCACAAGCGAAGATTGTATAAATATTGGCGACGCTTTGAAGCTAAGTGCTGCCTTTGTCTCGCCAATAAAAGAATAACACTCATTTATGCGAACAATGAAACATCAGGTCTTTTGTAAGGCAATTTGGTATAGATAATCGTATATATCGAAATGATAAACATACATACTAAACGTACCCATAGCCATATCATGGTACCTATTTGTAAGTATTGGGGAAATTATTTCGCAGTTCGTAAACACACATGCAATATTAGAAATATGGATGAGTAGAGTCAAAGTTATAATACGTTAGAATATAATAAGCTATAGTTTCCTAAATTTATTAGTTTTAATCTATATCTCTCTTAAATTTAACGTCAAAATTATTCAAGTTTTTAAAAGTGTATACTTTCAAAAACTTGAATAATTTTGACGTCATTATAATCATTGAATAATATTATTAATATAGTTAAATTTCATACGTGCAATAATCCTGAATTAAACAACTGCGACCAAAACTGTACTATAGTGGAACGTGTAAAAACTATAAGATATCTCGGAATCATACTGGACGAAAACTTATCATTCAAATCTCACATAGAAACATTGTCTTCGCGAACTAGAAAACTCATTTATGTAATGAAAAAACTGCGAGATTGTGCTCCTCTTCCAATTCTCACCTCCGTATTTCACGCGCTCTGTCAATCTATTCTGCAATATGGCATATCTGTTTGGGGGGGTGCAGGAATAACTAACTTCATCACTGTGGAGAGAGCGCAAAGAGCCGTCATAAAGGTGATGCTGAGAAAACCCTTCCGCTTCCCAACAGCTGAGCTGTATAGCGAGCTCGCAGTCCTAAGGGTCAGGCAGCTCTTCGTTCTCAAGGCTGTGTTAACTACTCACAGAACCTTAAAAATAAGAAAGGACTTTAAAAAACTCACCTCAAGGCGTACATTCTCACTGCCATGTCCTCGTGCATCCTCCCTTTTAGCTAAACGATGTCCAAAATTTTTGTTTCCTCGGATATACAATAGTGTCAACAAACATTGTAACATAACACTACTATCGAACTACACATGCAAGAAGGTCATAAAGAAATGGTTACATACGCTGTCTTTTGAAGAAACCGAACAATTACTTAAAGGACCACTGAGCTGACACACACTATAACAATATGCCTTCACTCACAAACAATGACACACACACACAAACACACACTCACTCACACACACACACGTGAACACACACACACACACACGTAAACATACACACACTATCACGAACACGCGTGCTGCAAACCGCAAAATAATGCACTTTGTTTTTCTTTTATTTTTTTTATTAATTGTATTAACTTCCATTACATTAGATTATTTACCTACTTGTTAACTTTCTACTGTCCATAACATATTATGTATATAACCAAGAAGCGCAACTCAGGGTCCCAAGACACAAGTATTTCACTTAGTTTGGGACCCACTGTCGTACATTAATTGTAAATCATATAATGGACAAATAAATTTATTTCATTTCATTTATTTCATTTCATTTCAATAAAATTCAATAGTGCACAAACCAAGGCCTTAAAGTGGACTCAATTACTGCAATGCACTAAATTATTAGGTCCACGTCACCCCCTCCACGTACTCAAGAGCAAAAAGGCAGACGTTTCGTATATTTAGAAAACTAAACCGCGCGCAATAATTCATTCCAATTTCGTATCAAGCCTTTGTTTCTACCCTCATGTTTCACCCTACTTGAGGTAACGATGGCCCTTTAGTCTTTTTATTAGTCAACTGAGCGTTCTTCAGTTTATTTTTGTTTTAATACCCATTGTTTATACACCAATCAAGTTTTGTTGGGGTGATTATTTCACTCCAAGTGCAGTATGCAAAATAATTTTCCAATTTAAATATTATTCAACTTCGTCCATTTGGACTTCGCGTCAAATTTTTGCTGTTGCATAAATTTCAAGTCGGTTCTCGGAATTAATTATAGTTCTGTCAAAATTTTAGCGCCATCATTGCATTTCTTGAACGACGAGTTTTTAAGTGATACCTTTCTGAAAATGTTATTCTTTCATTATTTATTTTAATTTATTCCAATTCAAATATAACTCTACTTCCTATAAATCTACTTTTATATTTTAAATGATTATATGTACTGTTATAAAACTCTGCATATTATAATATGTAGCTCTCAAAATACCTTCCCTTTTCAACCGGTATTAGTCCATATCCTTGTGCCAAAGGCACATCAACATATATTCTTATCACCACGTCCACATAAAACGTGAACCGCGATCTAAATAAGCCAAGCGTCACCACGCAAGAATGTACCCCATAACAATCATAGGCCAAACGCGAAATTTCGCGAAATCACCCAACAAACGTCAACCGGGACCTTTTTACAACCTAACCGTCACATAAAAATATTAAGTTTATTGGTAAGTTAGCTTTAAGTGGCTCTGAAACGATATTCGAGGCAGGATCACACCTATTACGATATGATATAACTTGTGCGAACGTTTTGTGTTCCAAGAACTTGTTAATGGACTTTGATGGCTTATAGAGTATGCAAATATCTGCAGATGTGTCATTGTATGAGGATGTGTGCTGTAGGAAAATTGATAAGAGCATTTAATTAAATTATTTTTCATGTGTGTAATGACTACTATATTATTTATTTCGATGTCATTAAAATTTCCAGTCTTAGATTTTTCATAGTACCTTTGCAATTTAGGTTAAATATCTCGATATTTATCGATTATTATTATCTTTGTAATTTTATCAATGTTGAAGTTGAGAAGGAAATACTGTTAAGAATTTGGCATTGAACTATTAAATAACACTTGGATAGCGTGAGGGAATGTTCTAAATACTAATCTAGGACGCCATCTTGTCGTGAACTGATTATAGGCAAATTATGGAAATACCAGAATACGTTTGCCTAAATATTTTTTGTTCATGTAGAAATTACTCCGATTCTATATTATTGCATGTATTTTTATTAAACTAGGTTCATTTCTGTGGCACCTGAAAAAATATAATTTATAGTTACGATACGAAAAAATATAGATCTCTCTCTCTCCACGCAAATTTTCATATATAACATTTTTAATATGAATAAAAATAACTTTACAATTCAAAAACTCGTATTTTTCCTTTCATTCCATAAAATTTTAACATGTTTCTTTAAAAAATACACAAATTCCGTTTCGTGTTTAGTAATCACTATCAAACAAGAACTCCATTTAACTTCTAATACGACACATCTGTATAATCCCTAATCTATGACTTAATCTTTGACGTATAATCCGCGCGGCGGTAAAACAAAGTTTCGGCTGAAGTATAAGATACGAGACATGTTATAGAGCCGACTAACTCGGGACACGGCATCGATTACGTCACTCACAAAGAATGTAGATTAGATAGAGGGTGCGCGGCACTAAAATGTGAACTTTAGTATTGTAATCCTAATTAAGTGGAACTAATGTGCCTTGATGTTAAATTTTCATTTGCTTGAGTTGGTTTGAGCTAATAGGAACGTCATCTATGAAGTATACTAATTGTAAGAGGTAATTTATTGAGTATTTATTTCCTTATTCAAACAACAAATAATTCGCATATAAAGTAACAATAATTTTAATGAATAAAATCATTTAAAAATAAATTGTACAAATGGTAAAGATCTGTAAAAAAAAAATACGGAAAAATAAAATCGTTACACTTAATTCAAAATACTGTTAAAAATATACTGTCATATTCAGTAACAACTCTTTGAACTTTCATGTCCAGAAATTACGTTTCATTTGCAAACAGGACTATGCATAACAAAAGACCATCGAAACATTATACACTAGACTACAATAAAGGAATAAAATTAAAAATTCCGATTGACCTCAGATTTTAGAGCAGTCTGTTCAAGCATTCGCCGATACGTGGTCCATTGTAAACGGAGCTTTATACTGTGACCTGATTTAAAACCTTTAAACTATATTTGTTAGACGTATGTTTTCTTTGAATAAGATTTCATTTTATTGAGTTAAATCGAATTCTCCTTCGCCAGTTATTTGGCCTTTAAATTTTCTATTTCTGTTGCTAAATCTGGATGATTATTATCTAAGCAATGGAAAAAGTTTTAACATTTACATAATTTTGAGTAGTTCGAGATTATCGTAATTCCTAAAGTTGCGTAGATAAAAATAATTTTTTCTTAGATTTAAATGAGAAAATTATTTTGTATTTTGTTGTTTACGTGTAAATATGAAAATTTGCTACAGACTGAGATTCTACGCCATTCTCCTAGAGAGATAACAATGCGCTTTTGAGATAAAATCTATGTGGATGCAGCGGTTTGCACCGTATCAAAACACTAACTTTGTGATCTTCCTTGTTCTTACAAACATTCATTAATTGTATTGACTTATATTTTTAAATTAATTTCGTGTAGATTGTTTTGTATTTGAGTATTTATTATAATCACGTTGATTAGGTGCAAGTAAATTAAAACTTAGTTTTACCTTCATAGATGGAGAGGTCTCTTATTTTTAAAGCACCAGTATATATTTATTTATTTTGTCACATATTTAAATTTGTACCTATCTAAATTAATAATTTAATATACAATTTTTTTTCGTGTAGTTGCAGATATTCACACATAAAGCTCACATTAAAGTAATATTTCATTACATCTTAAAAACCCGCGCAATAATTATCTTTTAATAAACAAGTTCAAAAGATGATAGGTATTTTATTTACTTTCATAGAACGAGTCCGTTGAGATAAAATTGCGCTACCATAAAGTAAGATTAAATCAAGATGTAGTGAGCGTTCCACTTAATTATTACATTTTTAAATTGCCGCCATAATTCTTCTTAAGAGTGCTTTATTAAATAAATCGTTCTTCTTATCGGGTGTGAAAACTACACGCCCAATTACTTATTAATTAATTGTATCAGAAACAACCAATGAACCGACTATAATTGGACTATAAATCATTCTCAGAGGTTCGACTCGGCATCCGCACTTTGTGCGCTTTCGAGTTTCGATATACACAAGTACCTAGTAGCTGAATCAGTACTTACTAGCTTTCCGCTACACTTGCACTTTCCCTTCCATCTGTAAAAGGACGTAACAACCACACATTTTCCTGCGAAATAAAACCTTAAACTTTGAGAAATAGAGTAGAAAATCGCTGGTGTACCCCAAGGCTATACTTGGCCCGAAACTTAAGAATATATATGTAACTGAAGCATGTTCTTAAGATGATTTATGATATGTTGTACGGTTGACGTTTACGAGTTAACAACCACGCCGGGGAGGCCTTTTAATCAACTATGCTAATGTTAGGTGTTGATCTCGGTTCCGACGGGTACCGCTAAGACTAATGTCAATATTAGACCCTAATTGAATCTCCAAATGCGAGCAAACTTTAATTAAGATCGTTTGCGACATGTTTGAAGGGTTATGTTATCCTTACATATTACTTACTGACCCATTTATTATTCTAACATGGGTTGCTATAATTTCGTGGTACTGTTTCGAAGAATTTACAAGCAGCTATCAGAATATGTTAATGGATGTATACGTTGCGTCGTACAGTGGTTATAACATTTCGGATCTCAAGATAATTTTTAATATACTATTTTAAACATATAAAATATTTACTTAGAACAGAGATCATTTATAAATCTCTGTACAAAAAAAATTTAATCAACATTTATAATATCATACATTATATCCCAATATTAAAATATTACATATTAGATATATACTAAAAATAGTCATCTTCGTTTTTGAGAAACACATTTTTCATGGATAGATCATTTTTGCAAGATTCAACAGAAAATCTTTATAAATCATATTCGATTATTTCAAAGGTCGCGCTAGTCAAATACATAACCGCGAAGAAAATCGTAGAAATAAAAACAGCTCAAATAAAACTAAAAAACAGTTCAACAGGAAACGTGTTTTACCGCAAGTCAGTTTAATATCGGGAAAAACGAGGGTTTAAAATTTATCATTAGATCGAAATCGGAGAGCTATATCACGTACCATCTATATTACCACTTAGGGACCACCTAAGTGATCCTTTCAAATTTTCATTGGTTAGCCCAGTTCTTCGAGTAATATGATGTTTAAGAATGTATTCAGTGGAAGATTCGATGGAATATTAGATTTCTAAAGATGGAGTTAAAAGTCAAAAATTAAATGAAAATACTATCGTTTGAAAGGTTGAATTAAAATTTTTGTTTAAAAGTTTGTATCAAGTTACAAACAATTTAAAAATATTTGCTTTTTTAACATAATTAGATTTCTTTGAATATCACTACATAGTATAAAACAAAGTCGCTTTCTCTGTCCCTATGTCCCTATGTCCCTATGTATGCTTAAATCTTTGATGCGGTTTTTTTTTAATAGAACGAGTGATTGAAGAGGAAGGTTTTAGTATATAATTTATTAGGTTTTAGACAAAGCGGGCGAAGCCGCGGGCGGTAAGCTAGTTCTCTATAAATAATAAATTATTAACGTAGAGAGTAGATAATCTTCTGAAGAACGTAAACTGAATAACGTAAATAATTATAGTCAGTTTGTCATTTATATTAATCAAAACATGTTTTGGCTTAGAAAACAACCAATATAATGGGACATTAGTTACGTTACAAGTTTAATGACTTTTACGGATCAAAATATTATAGTATTTTATCATTGCCAATATTATCCTGGTAAACAACGTAGATTTAAAAAATAAAACAATTCACTTAAATATCAATTGAAATACAATTCCGGTCAACCCGTACAAACTCATCCATGCTACAACCCGGAAAGATTTAAAAATAAATTTGAGAACTATCACGAATAACAAAACCCATCCAATTAGTAAACACTGGTGTATCGTCCAATTAAAATTTTCCGTACGAAATATATCTAATTGGTTGTATAGCAGATTCCATCGCATGCGTATTTTAAAATATCGGTTATTTATATTCAATTTCAAAATTTTTATTTATTGATAAAATTTTTATTCTTTGGATAATACAAAAATACGCTCAATAAGGCAAATTTTAAGTAGCCCTAAATATTATAATAACTTATATTTCTAAGTTAAAAAATCATTTGTTTCTCAAGTTGCATACTCCACTTATAAGCGATAATTATGACCTATTGCAAAAAAAAAATATTAGGTATGATAAGTTTTGAAAGTACAGTTTTTGTTCCAATCTTTCATTCCTACTCCTTAATGTCACTTTTAATTAAAACCATTACCTACCATTGAAGCATCGAATCTTTATTCAAATAGCATTCTTCAAACTACCCTGATTTAATTTGTCCACTATTTGCACAGATGGTGAATCACAAGCGATGTCAGGGTCAGTCACGCACTGGCCGGGGACGGTGACGGACGTGCCTATTAATTATGTCCGATGAGAAAATTTCTAAGCAAGAAATCCTAGCCATCACGGCTAATGCCCAATGAAATGGGTCCTCACTGGGCCCTTGTATTTTGTTGTTTGCCTTAATTAATGGGAAGCAAGCGAAGTGTCGTATGGTAAAATAAAATGCTAAAAATAAAAATATTGCTGTAGTTATTTAACTTCTTTTCCTGGCTCTGTAGACTTCTCTACATTTTTCTTTATACCAAATCGATTTTTTCAATGATTTGGTGAATATTATGCTCTATCAATTATAACAAGCTAAAAATGAGTTTAATGCCACAATAATTAGTCTTTCTTTTTTATACTAATACCTATATTAATTCCACTGCACTAATTAAAAAAAGCTCTATGATTTTAGAGTATGTGTGTGAATATACTATGTGAATAATAATAATAATAATAGAAAGGGAACGTAAAGAGTGAGAGTGACATAATATTTGTAAAGAAATACAATAAAGACATATTATTTGGCTCACACGAAAACTATAATCTTTACAGCGAAATTACGTCTCCAAATTTTACAATCATACTTTTTACTGACTTTCATACTACAAGTTGTATTGGTTGTATCGAGGGCAATTATACTTTTATAAACCTGCCGTCATTTGTTTTTTGACTGCCTTGTTTATTCTCATTCCGCTGCCGTCCGTCACTCGAGCTAGACGTGCCCTTGTAGCGGGATTATAGTTTTCGAGTGAGCCAAATCCAAGGGAGCTGCGTCCGATGTTAAATTTTCGATTGGATTTGAATTCGTGTCAGGTGTCCAGCGGTTGTCAGACGCGGCATAAAATTATGATTAATGCCGTAACCGCTTGTTCTATTTTAGTGGGTGATTGCGGATTTCTACAATTTGTTATGCTAATGCATGTCACAGTTTTATAATATTACATATTGTTTATGAATTAAAAATAGATGAGTCATTGTAAGTTCATTTAAAGAAACATTTAGTGATGATAGAAATCAGAACCTTTAGTGTAATCACAGTCCGCCTCCTTGGTACAGTGGTTGACGCGTGAGCGTAACACCGAGGTGTCCTGGGTTCGATTCCCGGTGGAGACGAAGAAAAAAAAATATCTCGGTCTGGTAGGACACAGAAGGCTGATCACCTACTTGTCCCTAAAGATAATCGATCAGTGAAACAGATGTATAATGCATCTGCCCCTTACCCCACTAGGGGACATGGGACTTCACTTAGTGTAATCACTAACCATTGCGCCGAATACATATTCTCCAAAGTCTAAACCACAGAACATATTATAAACAATGGAGTTAAATAATATTTTTCATAGCACATCCAACTGGACCGACAATTCAATCTTTTCACGTTAGTCGTTAATAGTACCTTAATAGAATAAAAGACATAATAGAAATGTAGAAAATATACAAAAGAAAAATAAATAAACGGACACTTCAACAAGCAATTTATAAGCGGCTGAAAGATGCGACGTATAAGGTTTTGTGATTACAGTTCTTTTATTAAATCTATAAATGTCTCTACCCAACTAGCACATATCCTTGTCACAGTGTTACCTAGTTGTCATATTCCTCGAAAACGGCTTGACCGATTTTTATGAAATTTTAAAAGTTTTCATCAGGATCATGATTTTGAATAATTACGAGAAATATGGTACACGACACTTAAATCAAAGTTTCGAATAAAGATTTATATTATTAGAAAACTGAAAAAATAGGGATTCCCCTATCACAATATGTTCATTTGAACATATTGTGAATCGAGGGCAAAATCATTAGTTCTTGAAAATTCGTAACCAAATTAAATCAAACCAACCATCGATTTAAATACCATAATTAATAACCATAATATCCTTAACCATAAAAGTATCATCCGCACAAAATTACATCAAAACCATCAGAGCAATTACAGATACCGAAACATTAATAAATTAACAAACAGGCGTTTAATCGGTTCGCATGAAACAACCACATATTGGAGCAAACAATTAAACGAACATTTATAATTAACTCCAATCTATTCATTGCGATAATTCACAAACAAAATAGTAAGAGAATTATTATAATAGCATTCAAATTGAGTACTTTTAGCGTTTAACCGATTGTACAAATAATGATTGTGTCAATATCGCAAATTACGCGGTTCTCAGTTTAATGAATTAATTATTTTGAGTCAATTGACGTTCATTAATACAAAGGAATCTCATTTCAATAGAGTCGGAACGGTTTTCTTAATTATCATAAATAAATAATATTCACTAATAGGAATGTATAATTTTGATAAGGAAGTACTTAGTAGTTTATTAAATAAATAATAATAAATTATTAAGTATTTATTTATAGTAGTAATTATTTAGCATGTGAAACGATAAGTTTATAATATCATAAAAAGTAGTTACTTAGAAAGCATTTTAATATGGAAAAACTTTTTTAAGAAGTAGCGTGATCTGTTATGTGTATTCAATTTAAATAAATAAATTATGCGGTACCTACGACACCTATCTTTCTGGCAAAAATCATTTTTCTCAGTTCAGTCATTACAACATAAAACACGATTAAACTCATTACCAAACTCATATTATACACAAACTACAAATCTATTTTAAATTGTATCGTAACTTGTAAGTAAGCTTTATTTCTACTTCACTTATCTTTGCCAGAAGTCAGAAAAAGTTAGAAAGCCACACTCAAGTGTCACATTCATGGATCAGAGTTCAGTGTATCGAAGTTCTAACAATAAATCAGACCTACTTAACTTTTGCCTGCCATTCCCTTTACAATTGACGATATTTTTATCGGATATCGGAAACTGTCAATAAACGTATGTATCTCTTGAAAAGCAATCGTAGACTTCTTTGAAAACTTTAACGTTTAATAAAGCAGATATTATTCCAAGGTTTTTTTATATAGGTATTGTTGTGTTCGGTGCTGGTATTTTTCATTGTGTGGGT
The DNA here is from genome assembly GCA_907164665.1 of Colias nastes. Lineage (NCBI taxonomy): Eukaryota > Metazoa > Arthropoda > Insecta > Lepidoptera > Pieridae > Colias > Colias nastes. Next base: position 6,118 of record CAJQZM010032749.1, on the reverse strand, counting down.
ATGTAAAGAGTTAACAAGATCTACTTTGAGATGTACCTTTTTGTACAAGATTACTTTTTTAAATAATAATAAAATAAAATACGATATTTAATCAATTTAAATTATATACGAATTCGAAGCACAGAGTAGAGTTGATTACCTCCTCATTAGGCCATTAGCAATTAAAAAAATAGTATCAAAATGACAATAGCTCAAATACTACAATTTTTTATCGTAAAACTTTTCGTTTTAAATTTAATACATTTATCACATATCCCAGGTAGGTATAATAATATGAATGTTGCAAAAAAAATATTAAAATACAGTCTCCGATATCGTGTCGCAGCCGTGACGTTGTCTCAAAACGTCACTCCACTTATCTGCACACACGTGTTCAGTTGTTTTAACAAAAAATGTAAAATAACATGTAATCCCGGGGTGGTCCACTAACATGTGCAACAGACACTTGAACAAATTGAGATTTTTGTATAATCTATGGGGATTTAAAAACTTGTGCGGTTGGAATTTTTGCTAGGATAAAAAAATAAATTTCAAATTTTTACGTCTGTCTGTATATCAGATAGAAACTGATTACACGTTAAAATTGTGGAAATTATTTATTTAATAAAGGTAGGAATAATTATTATGAAATCTACACTTCTAATATATATTATAAAGGCGAAAGTTTGTAAGGATGTATGGATGTATGGATGTATGGATGTATGGATGTATGGATGTTTGTTACTCTTTCACGTAAAAACTACTGAACCGATTACAATGAAATTTAGCACACATATAGAGGGTAACTTGGATTAACACATAGGATAGTTTTTATCCCGGAAATCCCACGGGAACGGGAACTATGCGGGTTTTCCTTTGCAAACGCGGGCGAAGCCGCGGGCGGAAATCTAGTATATAATAAAGTAGAAAGATTTGATTGTTTGTAACTTAGCGGTTGTACACTAAATTATTCCTGAAAGAGGAATGGGGTTTTTTTTTCTGTTTTTCTTACAGGTCAACCCGGACAGCAAGGACTAGCGTGAAATGAAATGAAATATAAATATAAATATAAAAATCATTTATTTGTTTCATAAAATGAGTAGTAGTAGTTAAAATCAGTACTTAATTTTTTTTGCTTGTGTGTCAAATTACATTCCAATTAAAAAAAGCGCAACTGGTCATGCCTATTCGTAACAGGATTAAAAATCAATGAATAATTATATAACAATTTTATACACCAACAATTTTGTTAGGCGAGCGCATTATTTCGTGTCCCCTTTGAATTAGCGACGCGGACGGTCAGTTTCCTTTTGAAATCGCGCGAAATATTCAATACTTACCTTCCAGTATCTACAACAATCAACCTTAGCCTCATAGAGATACGTTTCAAAATAGCTTCAACAAAAATTGCAGGTCCGTAGCAATGGCCGGCTAATTAAATTTGAACTCTTTCCAAATTGGAATAGAATTGAAATTTAATTGACCGCGTCTAGGAGCGGTAAAAGAATTCTGGTCGGGATTGTGTCTAGGTTGACAGCAGGCTTAACTTGGTGATTTTAAGGGATCCTTGGACCCCTGTTTATTGTTAATGCCTCATAACGCCTGTGTACGTAATTGGTTTGGATGGACCCCTTTTAGGTGTAGGTGCCAGTTAGTCTTTATGGTAGAAGGGTATCTGACCATGTATTTAAATTCTTAAAATCCTTTTGTACTCTGTAATAATCTAGAGAACATAAGAGTTCTATTATTATAGTCTTCTTAATTATAGTGGATTCCAATAGGAACGCAACGAATGAAGAAATATCAGTAGTGGATAGTTATACCTATAATGTGTTTTAAAATCACTACATAGTGTAAAACAAAGTCGCTTTCTCTGTCCCTATGTCCCATTTGTATGCTTAAATCTTTAAAACTACTCGGATTTTGATGCGGTTTTTTTAAATACATAGAGTGATTCTCAACGAAGGTTTTAGTACTTATATAATTTATTAGGTTTTAGATGAAGCGGGCGAAGCCGCGGACGGAAAGCTAGTTAAATTTTATAACTAACAAACAGTAAAAAATGACAATTATTTTTTTAACTGAACAGTCATTTAATCCATCACAACCTGTATACCTATACTGTAAAGGATCATGGGTAATAAAGAAAACACTTTAATTCAATATATAATACGTTTATTTCAAAGACATATTACAATAAAACATCAATTCTAAAAACATTATTTATAATATACTCGTATAGTAGGTACCTACAAACTACTATAACCTCAGTCTCTACATACCAAATTTCAGCCAATAATAATAAACATCACACATTTCCAACGAAACGTCGAAAATTCTCGAAACTATTTAAAATAATAATTCAATATGTTGTTAAACTAAATTCCATTTTACGGATCAGTTTTTATAATATTATGAAATCACATAATTTTTTGTGTTGAAATTGGAGACAGCTTCTTAAAAGCTTCAGCCATGTTTTTCTAATGTTTTTTTAAAATCAAAAATTAATTCGTTTATGGAATGTCACGTAATGATAAAAATATAAGATTTCAGTAAACACATCTTAGGAGATAGCAGTAATATTTTAATGCTTCCGTTTTACTTATACATAATTATAAAAGATAATTATATGTATTTGAGTAATTATTAAGCAATGGTACTCTTGAAGAAAATGCTATTTTATGTATCTTTCGTTTATTGGCATAATTTTTAAGCAATAATCAAAAGTTAAATGTGTCAAATTTCCTTATCCTCTATCCGCGCAATTTTTATAAAAAAGGATTCAATTCATTATTTAATAACACCACTATTTTTACTTTTTTTTTTTTTTGCTCTATAACTTAACAATGAAACTTAATATAATTATAAATGAAAACAAACGGCCTTATCGCTATATAGCGATTTCTTCCAAACAACTAGTCGTGCGGAGAGAATTAAGAGGTTCTTATTTACATCATCACTATCACTACATATTATAAAACAAAGTCGCTTTCTCTGTCCCTATGTCCTTATGTATGCTTAAATCTTTAAAACTACGCAACGGATTTTGATGCGATTTTTTAATAGATAGAGTGGTTGAAGAGGAAGGTTTTAGTATAGGTATAATTTATTAGGTTTTAGATAAAGCGGGCGAAGCCGCGGGCTGGTCGCTAGTCTATAGATAAGAACACAAGTCACATGCGAATAACCTCAGAAAGTTTCCCGGACACTGATCAATTAACATCTAAAGATTCACTCACACCAATTATATAGTTATAAATTCGAAATCCATTCAATCGTGTAATTGTGTTTAGACCCTAGTTTGGTATTATTATATAAATTGATCTTGATATTACAAGTTTGTGCTTGATATATGTATATCAATCACATTTTGTATTAAGTCATAGACTAGGAAGTGATTTGTTCGTAGTAAATTTTCAAACGATTTGAAAAAGCTTTTTTTAAATCGACACAATATATTATGTGAAACTCAAAAAAGGACAAAATGGATAATACTTACAAGTAACTATATACAGGCTTGTAAATATACAAAGCTATGTATAATCGTTTGTAGATAGTAATGTAGAGACATTTTGCAGAAACTAGTGCATAGAACGTAATGATAAAAATTTTTTATTCATCTATTTCAAAAAGTTTATAGAAAACTTGGTTTATAAGAAAAAGGACAACAACACAAATATTTTTTTGTGTTGCATAAAATTCATTATAATATTATACCAAAATCTAAAAAAACTACATCATCAAAAGGAAAAGTCTAAGATGAAACACAGACAGAATCATTATAAGTAGTTACTAGTACATGTTTAAAAATATAATCTGTTCTTTAAATTAATATCTTCAAAAATAAGTGCTCCATATAAACATTATTAAGTTTCAAGCATAACATTAAAAGCGAAGTATATACGTACACAATGAAAACATCTCATAAGACTTACCTCAGCCATAAAAACTAAGCGCACATACAAACTGTAAAATCTGAATTTCTAATATCTCTCGTGAAATGAACATGCAAATATAGCCTACCTACAATTTAAATTTGTGGATATATAGTACTGGATGGGGCAATATTCTCTATTACATTTATTTATGTATATTGGAACGCGAACGCGATTTATTCAATGCGAATCTGTTTGATTCATTTTACCAAATCAATGCTTAACTAAGTTATCTAGAAACTTCCATTAGTATGACAATTAACAAATTGTATTTATTCTTTATACGAAATAAATAGTTCCTATTCAGATTGAATCACTATTTTATTATTATTGTTGATGTGAAACTTCTTTAAGCGCGTTGAGAGTAAAATTTCATCGCATCATGACAATACAGTCACGTCATGGAGTAAGGCGACGATTTTAGTATCTTTGAATCTCGGATACGTGTGCTCGGCAGACACGCTTTTTTTTTCAATAAAATTTTTATTGGAAATTTCGCTATGAAATTTTTATTCTAAATCTAATAAAATTATATTTAAAAGTCGCATCTCTTCCAGTCCCCATAACCCACGTAGATGCTTAGAGGCACACGTAACCCGTTAGAAGCCCGAAATGTTTAATTTCACCCCCACCCCCCCGGGGGGACCCGAGACCCCTACTTGAAATGTAATGTATGACTATAGTGCACGATAATCACTTATTTAATTGCTACATTTATTCTCTTGATTAAAATACTTGTTTAAAAGTAGAGTTCGCAAATTAGGTGACGTTTTTTTGTAGGTGACCCTTTTTTTTGGAATGTGTCTTGAAAGTTCGTTTTCGTCTATTTTCTGTAGATTATTTGAATCGTTTCTCGTTTATTTCGACGACGGACCGGTTGGCTTGGTCGGTAGTGGCCCTGACTTCCAAGCCATAGGTCGTGGGTTCGATTCCCACCCGGGGCAAATATTTGTGTGACGAACATCTGTGTCTGGGTGTTAATTATCTATATAAGTATTTATTTAAAATTATATATGTAGGTATGTTTATCAGCCATCTGGTTTCCAAAACACAAGCGAAAGCTTAGTGTGGGATCAGACCGTGCGATGTGTGTAAATTGTCCCGAAATATTTATTTATTATTTATTATTATTTCAAAAATTTTCGATTACCTACCGTCGTCACAGTACGAAGTTTGCAAAAATAATATAAATATCTTATAATTATAAGATTTGTATTTATTACATTCGTAAATAGGTACGTATTATGTACGAAAGTCACTCAAAATTCCGCGCGTGTAAACTTATAATAAAAATATAACGTAATTTATTAATTAATCAGAGAGTGTTAGATGAAAGCGAAGTTCTTTCAAAGTATATACTAGGATAGAAGAAAATATTATAATTTTATGGGTCCTTATATGTATTTAAAAGTGTTTCAGTTCCGTCGTCAAAAGTAATAGAATATTAGTAACATTGATATGTATAATTAATTATTTCAGTGATAATAACAAATTACAATAATGAATAAGGAATGCATTTTAATTTAGTCCAGCTACAAATAAACTTACTCCTTAAAATTAACGAATAAGTGAACACACAATACATTTCACAAAGCAATATAGAGTTAATTTAATTCTAATTAAAAAGTATCAAACATTATTTTTATTACCACTATACAAACTAATACATCCCTAATTTACAAACTAATTATAAATTAAAATAATCCACTTAATTTAATCTACCATTGACAATAATTATCACGCGACGCCATTTTTAACGCAACCAATCACTGCAGAGAATTCAATCAAGATTACTTATACAAGTGACAAATGCTTGACCGACTGCGCAATTAGTAATTCATTCACAGCTTATTGAGTGTTGACAACGGCGCTAATGTTTTTGTTACACGCGAATTAACTTTGTATTCGTTTTGTGGGGTTTTGTTTTTCTCACGGGAATTATCGTATTCTAGTGACCTGTTATTGGGGACAAAAAAGTTATTTTTTTTATTTTTTATTATGGTTTTGGTGAGGATGATGATAACTCAAATTAATCAATTAGAATCAATTTAATTATTCCATTAGACTTCAAGTAGCAGTTTTGAATCGTTTTACCATTTACCATCGATTCGGAAAGAAGTTTTCTAGGGAAAAGAACCGGGAAGAACCTCCGTAGTTGCTCTTATAAAATCATTTTACTCATCGAAACGAACCTAATTTTGAAT
>CAJQZM010032748.1:0-68899 GCA_907164665.1 Colias nastes | reverse complement strand
ATCAAAAATAATAAATTTATACCACATAACTTGTATATCCGATTAGATATTATATGCAAAGTAATAGATATATCAGATACCTACTGAAAAACTTTCAAAACACGGATTTATAAGACTCCATTGTTAGTAACTAATATAACATTTAGTAGAAATAGAAACAGTCGTCAATATTTAGCTCTCTTTAGAACTAGAGTCAGAAAAGTATTTCATAAAAAAACTGTGAAAAAGTGTTTCGTCTCTTTCATTTTCGTATTATTTGAAATACGGAAGATAGAAATAAGGTATTCATTAGTTTACACGTTGATTAAAAAACTTTACAATTAAATCCCTTAAGTTTGTTTGTTTTCGAGACAGTAAATACACGGCGGCCCTTTATACATTAATTAAATAAGTTAAATATTTTGAACTAAATTGATAAAATTATTTATTTTACATGTTTATGGCACATTGAACAATATAAATTAAATTAAAATTAAAACTGCCCTTTATAATTATGATAATTGAAAAATATATTAATAATTTACACAAGTTTAAATTCATAAATCGCTCGAAGCGAAACGCGTGTCCGGAAGGGATTGTTCAATGTTTTATTAAATTTTACTATACCTATATTTCTATGTTATGTGTTTTAAAATTATTAATTTATTATAATATCTACGATTTTATAAAATAACAGAGAACTTTGTAATACTATGCCTATAATATCTATCTACTCAATTACATACCTACTGTGTACGTAGAGTCAGGCCGTGTGGTTCTCAGAGCCCTTCGTCATTACAGATATTTTAATTATTTATATAAATTTATTTTTGGCTTTCTCAACTAATTTTTTTTATTACCTAAAAACCTTATCAACGTAATAAAATCTATCATCGTCCCTGCCCCATGCCCCACGGGGACACATCAATAAGAATACCTGTCAATACATTTGACGTAGATTCTTTGTAAATGTCAGGAAAATATCAAAATAATGGGGTCGTTAGTATTAACAAAGCACTCCTTGTTATTCTTTAACATTACGGGTAATTGAGAACTTATTTCCTTATATAGAAATATCTATTTTATATAGTAATATGATATTGTGAAAGGAAGTCAAAGTTCTATAAATATATATCGACGTCATAATGTATTGACGATATGTATAAATTAGCTAAAGGAAGGAAGGACGAAGAAAATATAAAACAATGTTACAGTAATATCTTGTTTTAGAGCACTAAACTAGCCCCTATTGCGAACTTTGTTAAAGAAATTACTCTATCATACGTAAAACCGGAATGAATGTGTAGGTATAATAATATAATAAAAAAAAACTATTAAAACTTACTACTATTATTTACTACATACAAACAATACCTAGTTCGAAAAATCTGAAACATAATTCTAAAGATGACATACCGAGCTTACAACCTACAATATTTGCAATCGTTGTAAAATCTATCAATAACCTCCATAAAGTTAATTGAGAAGTCTCAAAAGCAATTAAATTTAATGAGTTAGATCGCATCCTACGGGTTTTCTCCCGCCAAAACGTGCCTTATCGCAGGACTTCAAAATGCTGAGTCACAGTTTCGGAGCACCTAATATCTTCTATAGATTTTTGAACGGCTTGAAAATATGGAAAATTTACATACAGGCATTGAATTTTTTATCGTTACCTTACACAGCGTTATTTTTTAATGATAAGTATTAAGAAAACATTTTATATGAAGAGAAAGAGTTTAGTAGTTCTAAATTTAAAACTTATATAAAAATTGTACTAGTTCAGAGAGCCTACTACAGTATTAAGGAATATATGGACGATAAAAACCCATGGAGGGTTGTCGCGTAAAAACCACAGGACATTTTTTTGACATATTATTATAATATAATATGATGTTACATACCTATGCATTTTGTAAAATTAAATTGTAAAACTGACATGATTTAAAAGAGCAACTATGGAGTTTCTTGCCGGTTCTTCTCCGTAGATACTGTTTTCCGAATCGGTGGTAAATGTTAAAAATATGTAATGACGTTTCAAAAGTGCTTCTAGAAGAAGTCTAATTGAATAAATAAATGTTTGAGTTTGAGTTTTGAGTTTGAAGCTCCAACTTTAATATTTTCTAGATACTTATTCGAATCGAACTATAAATCGACTTTCAACATTTTTAAGCTACAATATTCCTGTATTTTTTATGAATTTTAATTCCGGATCAACTCAGACAAAACCAGGACATAATCATAGATTTTATAACCATACGATTAAAATGCAAATCTTTCGATATTGGTTATCCGAGCTTAATATAGAATTATCTTTTTTATAGTAATTTATTCATTGCTTCTCAATGTCCTATCGCAGACTTCGTGTAGTTTTATGAACTTATAACATACTAGGTTTCCGCCCGCGGCTTCGCCCGCGCTGTCAAAGAAAAACCCGCATAGTTCCCGTTCCCGTGGGATTTCCGGGATTGCATAATTTTCCCGGGATAAAAAGTAGACTATGTCCTTTCTCGGGTACCAAAATATCTCCATACCAAATTTCATGAAAATTGGTTCAGTAGTTTAGGCGTGATTGAGTAACAGAAAGACAGACAGAGTTACTTTCGCATTATTAGTATGGGTGACATAATATCAATGTGTAAAAAAATGTCTCTCTTCTGAGTAGTTGTGGCTAAAACTGTTTTCAATCAGAGCAGTACAAAAAATATTATATAAATTTAAATTTTTAAAGAATAGAAAAATTTGATCACAAGGCGGGACTCGAACCCGCATCCTTTCACGCCAATCCGGGGCGGATGCTTGACCAATTAGCCACTCGTGACCCGCCAGAGCGATCGAATTTATTCTATTCTTTCAGTTTTATGTGTAAGGGACACACCGTGTTGTTACCTACTTGAATGTAGGATAACATCACGATGAAGTAACCTTAGCGTCTTGTATTAAGCCTTTTTATGGGTAACCTCTTGTATTAGGCTAGCGTTAGCTAACACTTAAATACTTACTCACTGTTTATACAAACAATGTTGACCTTTAACCCAACTACTATGGTGCACTTTCAAGGTCAAACTAACAGTTCCTATATTTTATAGATATTCAGTAAATGTTCTACTTGAACATCAAAATACAACTTTGAATCAAACAAACAACAATCTTTACGACGAAAATTAATTACGCAAGTATAAAAGGAAATATTTAACCAAAAAATTTATTGAATAAAAGCTCGCATAAAAGACGTTAAAATTCCCTCAATTCCTAGTAAACTATAAGGTTAAAAGTCGCGGACATTACTTAGCAAAATTTAATAATATAAATTGAAAATGAAACTTTCAACAAAAGAGTTTAATCTGGTAAGAAAAACTCAGAGTTATGGCGCTACACAGGGGAAATCATTTGTCCCCAAAACTTTTTAATTGACACAACTTTGCGATTAAAATATCAATATTAAACACGTATATTGTTGAATTAATATGATACATAGCTAATATGAAAACCAAACTTTATGGGGAATGAGAAAAGTTCTAACAGTATTAATTTTATGAAAAGATTTATATAAATCTAACTTATATTACATGGTCATAGTTTACTTTTTCTAAAATTAATGCTTTAGACATTTTAGGTACTCTGTCTTCGTATTGTAGCACTCTAGCACTTTAGCCGATTACCCTGCTTCCAGATAGACTCTAAACATAAGTTTTGAACCAAAAATCATTAAAATCCGTTCAGCCGTTCTTGAGTTACTAGTGATGTTACTAACACGAGTTTTTTTATTAAAATACTATTTTTTTTCAGTTCGTAATTCATTCGTCTTCTTCGCCTCTATTTTACATTCTATTTATCTTGTAATACTAATAATACCTTAATATGATAGATTCTTAAGTCTACAAATATAACAGTTAACGACATAATATTCTAATCTATTTATTCTAACATCTATACATATTTAATTTTTTTTAAACTATCCGTCATAACCTTATAGAGGTAATGTAACGAAAACATGCGTACAATATTATCCGTGAATTATACTATATATAGACAAATATCTAGGTATTATTACATAATATAATTTCCCAAGCAAAGTAATGAATGTCGTCAATAGGAGGTCTAATAAACCTCAAGAAGGGACAAGAAAAGCCCCTTGTGGTGTTTATTAAGTTATTTGGTTATTAAGCCTGTAACAGTGTCATTACTTAATGAATATTATCATAATTTATTCTGTTTAATAATATCCATGAGTAATATTATAAAAGAATATGTGAAAGTGGCATGTTTTTTCAAAAGATAAGTCTATTCTCTAAACAAAATCGATGACGTTGAAAATAGAAAAAAGAAATATATTTATTTGAAGACTAGCTGTTGCCCGCAGCTTCGCCTGTGTGGAAAAGAATAATTTTCATGCTAAAAACTTTTATCTCCTATTTTATCCCCTTGGGGGTAGAATTGATCAAAATCCTTTCTTATCGGATGCCTACGTCCTAGCATCTACCTGCATGCCAAATTTCATCTCGATCCATCCAGTGGTTTGGGCTGTGCGTTGATAGAACACTATGTCAGTCTATCAGTCACCTTTGAGTGTTATCTATTTAGAAGATATATAGATTATTATTATAATAATGGAATAAAACAGACACATAAAAATAAAGTTGTGAACACATACTAAGAAACATTGATGCCACTCTGATGATCGGAGACATCAAAGTTCACATACAACCTCAAAAACTTTCACGTTTAAAATATTATGATAGTATTAACAGCAGAATGATAATAATAGATAATTGAATATCTCAAAACTAAATTTAAATACCAATACTTGAACTAGATCGCTATAACCACATTGTCCCTTGTAATTTTATTAAAAACGAACCTAAGATTTGATTAATTTGTTTAGGCACAGTGACGAAAACACAAAGGAAATAATAGTTTAGTATAGCCTGAAGGAATTCTATGAAAATTAATAGATAGAAATAGGATTTGTTCCAGGCAAGAGTTTGTATGTTTGTCCACTTAAACTGTAAAACTAATTGATTGATTATAAAAATATTTTACGGTTAAAAATATACAAACAAATATTTTCTGATAAAATAGGCTACATTTTTTATTCCAAGTACACTTCGGCATAAAAACACAAACATGTAATCTTCATGTAATGAAATAAAATCTTACTAACTTCAGCTTTTGTAGCAAAGAAAATAAGACACATATTTAAAAAAATTTCATCACAAAAACACGACAGATGAAAGAATTTCAAATACTTTGAATGATCAAATAAAATTATGTACTATGGAATATCCTAATAATATTAAAAATGACTGCTGATAATGGAAGGATTAGCTTTTCAGTCAAAAATACTCTGATTATAAATTAAATCCACGTTAACACGTATATATTTATCTGAGCACCACGCCAATAAAGCTGTGAGTTCCAACCAATCTTTTATATGATATTATATCATGAAACCTAACGACCCTTTCGTAAAACTAATACAGCAGTTTCAACTTCTCATTGACCAAAATTTCCAGTTCAGTTGTGGGTAATATGAACTCTTTAAAACAAAAATGTATGAGCATTTTAAAATCATACAGTAATTCTCCCTCGTGAATGCCATACCGGAGCTACCGCCTACCAATATAGAACACTTTCAACTCGAAACAACAAAATTGCACTTTATCTACTCCGTGTTGGGTTCATTTTGCATCGCGGTTTCTACAATTTGTTCAGAAGCATTTTAAAAAGAGTTTCATTTAAAATTCAATCGTATACCGTATGGTTTCGTAAAGGACAGAAGCTGTAAGGGAATGTTTATTGAAAACGCGTGAATTCATAGAGTTAAGTCTTTGAAGGGGATTGTCCATTTATATATTTTATATTCGATGCTATTGCGCGTGTATACGTCTTCGAGTTATTGCAAAAGTTTTGTATAAGTGTTGAATGCTATTATTGTTTTTAGTTGGATTTTCTGTTTATTTCACACTTATGTATTGATTTATTTATAAGGACTTTTAACATGGTAATTGGAATAAATAGTATGTTAATTTATTATTCTGATTTCAATTTTAACCAAGAAAGTAGGAGAATACAAAATTAAATTAACTTAATGCTTACAAAAAATAATCCTTTTCTCAGAGAGTATCTTCGACTAAAATTCATTAAAATTGACTCACCAGTTCATATAAAAATCAAAGAAAGGACAATAAAACCACTATTTTTTTCAAGTTATTTATTTATTTCTTTTACATTAGGTCTTAAAATAATTTGTGATTGGAACTCTCCTAGTAAGCAAATAAAATGCTTGTGTCAGGAGGTATATATACTTTATATAGGAACTTATTTGTCCACCGCTTAAAGAGTATCGAACTTAGAAAAGCACGTACTAAATCTAATTAAATAACTAGATAATCTCGTTAATTGAATTCGTGTGATTCACGGAAGTCAATAGAATCTTTTTTTATGTTTTTCTTCAGACTGAGTTATATAAAAAGTCTAATAAGCAGTAAAGCGAAGGATGAAGGTTCAAACTCCTTAATTATCGATTTTTTTCTATGCTAAGTTTTTAAAATAATTTTAACCTTTGTTTTTCTATTCTTTACAGAATGCAGTACTCCTCAATATTCCTAATTCTATTCATTGGAGCGGTGACATGCGCCCCTGAGCGCGTGGACAGTGACCACGACAATGACCACGTGGACCAGAGCGCCCACGACCACGACCATGTCGCGCCAATGGAGAAGAGATCCCCGCACTATGACTTCGGTTTAGGCAAGAGAGCGTATAGCTATGTATCGGAGTATAAACGCTTGCCCGTTTACAATTTCGGACTTGGCAAGAGGTAAATAGTCTTAAAGACGACTTATCAAATGTATTAGTTTTGAATGTTCTAAAATACCTTTATATAATTTCTCTCACAATTTATTAAAACAATATGATCGTTAAATGATCGTAATAACATGAAAAACATACTAAAAGACATGAATAAGTTACTCCTCCTTTAATAAATTATCTTGATTTGCTGATATTTTCAATGACAATACCCTTTTATCCATACCCTTTTTCTCATTTATTATTCCTTAGCTTAATAATATCCACATTCCACAACCCATTGGTAACATACATCTACCTTTTAGTAACAATTTAGTTTTTCATAGCTTCAGAAAATTAGTATTCGTAGTTCAATTAAATAAGGTTTTAAACATACACTAATATTTTAATTATAACTGTCTTTTTTGTAGATAGGTACTTGAAACCTTACGATTTTTTCCATATCTTTCAAATTCTCTTACACTCACCATGTTTGCTAATAATTTCTAATTTAAGTTTATATCATGAAACAGTCAAATAAATATACGAATATCTTGTTCACAGGTCCCGACCATACTCCTTCGGCCTTGGCAAGAGATCAGTAGATGAAGAAACATCAGAGGAAGAATTCCCCAATGAAATCGATCAGCCTTCGCTTACGGAAGTTTTTGAATATGATGAAGTTCCTTCAGCAGGTAATTTAATAATTTTAAAACTCATTTATAATACCATTTACCTTAACATATTATCTAATTATGTAAATATGTGTGTCTAAAATTGCTGTGGTACGATATTGTGCAATCTAAAAGGGTAGCTGATCTTAATCATAATAGTAATAATGCATAGCAACCGAGAAGCGAAGATATTACTATTTTTGATGAAGATTAATACTGAGATGGTTATCTAATAGGTCATTGCTTCGCAAATAAACAGAGCAGATCCTGTATACTGCGTTATAATAGTCAAGTCAATATTTCCATTGCTGGTGGTTTAGTTTCAGAATTCGAAGAAAGTCGTGATAGTTCCACCAAGGTTCCACCATTTATAACTAGAAAACGGCTGGACGGATTTTTATAAGTATTGGTTTGTTCTATTTTTCATCGATTGAATTAGGATAATAATTTTTAAAATTTGAAAAATTTCTATCGAGCGTAGTCGATGCAGGAAGCTAGTAATTTTTATAGATTGTCAAGATTATGTTATGAATGATGATGAAATGTTGTGACAGTTTACTTTCCGTTAAAGAAAATTTTACCATTGGCAAAATTGTGGCAACGCAGTACTGCCAAAAATTAAAATATTGAATTGAAAATGTTACATGCTAATTTAAATAAACGAGCTTGTAATGTGGATTTATTGCGTATTTTAAATATTACAGTTACAAAGGTTAAATACAAAGCGAATTTGAAGGATGTAGGGATTTTACTAGAGAACAATATAACCATGTAAATTGATGTGCCTTTATATATTCGTGATTGTTCTAATGTAGGGTTTTATAAGGAAAATCTGTATGAATAAAACAAAATCTTTACTTACAAAATTCTTATTATTGAACCGATAAGTATTTATTACAAAGTTTAATTTCTATTATTCTATTGAAAAAATGTAATTTTACTAAACGCTTTTCTTAACTTCCAGGCTATGAAGTGAAAAGAGCACGACCATACAGCTTCGGACTTGGCAAGCGTTTTGTCGAAGACGTGGACACAGAAGAGAAGCGCGCTAAAATGTACGACTTCGGTCTTGGCAAGCGGCCGCATCTCTACAGCTTCGGTCTTGGAAAGCGAGCCAGAAGCTACAACTTCGGTCTTGGCAAGCGTCTCAGCAGTAAATTCAACTTCGGACTTGGCAAGCGTGAACGAGACATGCACAGGTTTAGCTTCGGCCTTGGCAAACGATCTGAAATCCCCGAAGAAAGTGACAACTATTTGGACGTTTAAATTGTAAAAATCACACGTGGTTCCCCAATGTGATTTAACGTATTCGTGTAGTTATAAATGATGTAAGGTTCGCGTTTATCATTGAGATCTCAATCCCTTATCACCACGTGGGGTTTAAACGACTCGATTTCAATCTTTTCAATAACTGTGTTAATATCGCTTAGGCTAAGTTCATAATCATAGTGACATTAAATTTCGTTTGTAATATAAGTAATTGTTGTATTGATATTTTGTGTAAAATAATGTTATTACGGCACATGCTTGTAATTATATGGATCTACGAATTTTACTGTTTCCTCAAAAACTTTCGATTTATTGTATGCGTTTGATATTGTTTCATTTAAAATACAGTAACTAGTATAGATAATTTCAAATTTTAACTTTTTATTAAAACTATCATCGATGTTCGTATTGTATTTTGATAACTTTTGTTTTTAAAGATAAGTATTAAACATATAATTTATATAATAAATTATAAAAAAATATTCTAAATGTTAAATAAGGTTTAGCCTATTTCCCCATTCAGTATTTATAAAATCAATTATTGTGTGCCAATATTTAAGTATTTATTACTATAAGTATCTAGTCAATTAATAGTATGAAAAATTCGTAGATTCATCTCAAATTGACGAGTATTGTGAACTTACTGTTTAAATAAATGTACATTTAATATACAAATCATAGAAGATTGCATCATTGTTTGTTTTTATTTCTTACCTCCTTAAACCTGCTACTCATGTACCTGCAGCTGGGGCAATTTTGAAATTGGACCCTTAATTGCCTCCTCCTTGTGATGTGTATAGGCAAGCAGGGGCAATTTAGAGAACAACTGAAATTGCTCCGACCGCCGACCAACCGAGATTGTTCCTATATTGCCCCTGCGGCAGGTTCGTGAGTAGCCGGCCATACATAGTACACCCACAATGTTTAAGAGTAAATTTTCAATTTATAGCAATACATCAGTTCAGTCTAAAAAATACAGCAACACTTTGAAATCCTTGAAAGCTCTAAAAAAAGCTTTAAACAATTTAAAAAACACGATTGTTTTTTCAAATATTACTACGAGCTTTTCTTTTAGAATTAATATCATAGTAGTAACTACAATAAAATTCAGATGATCAAGGCGTGGGTTCGAATCCCAGCTAACTTTCTTATTTTTCCTACTACTTATTTGTTTTTTTATGTATTTAGCTCAGAAAACAAATATATTTGCAATAGAATCAATACTATGGGTATTATTTAATTATAATAAAGAGGGGCTGCTTTTTCACAAACAACAAATATAATCCGACCGATTAATGAAAACTAATTTGAATACATTGAAGTTACTATTTATTGAATATTTACTGCTGAAGTAATGTAAAGTTGAAGCTGAAGAGTTTGTTTGTTTGTTTGAACGGGCTAATCTCAGGAACTCCTGGTCCCATTTAAAAAAATCTTTCGGTGTTAGATAGCCCCTTTATGGAGGAAGGCTACATGTCATCACGAACAGGAGCGAAGCAATGCGTGTAAAGCCGCGGAGCACAGCTAGTACGAAATAAAATCATGTCTGTTTGTCTGCAATTTTTTTGCATACTTTAGTAATAAGAAAAGTAAAAGTAGTGATGTGTTTACTTAGTGAATATAGGTAGGTACTTTCATTGTTAAGTAATTTTTAGAAAACATCTTTCGCTAAAGGGGTAAATAGACCATTCAGGAAACGCTCCGGCCGCATTTTAACAATCCATTATGAAGAGAAACGACGTGGAACATCAAAGAACTTATAATAAATTCACTTTTTGTTACCTATAACTGATATAATATTTATAATATAATAAATAATAGTTATGGCAAATAATTGTATTGTTTGCATTAAGCTAGAAGATTAACGCAAAAATATATGAAATGCATATTATAAAAAAGAAAATGAAAAAATGAAAAATGTACCTATGTAAAGTCCAATAATAGCCGAAACTTGCCTGATCTGCCTAATAATATTTAGAAGTTAGAAGATTTATTACTAACTCAAAAACTATGAAATCGATTTATGCTACTTGACGAATAAAAACAATTTTAATCACTTGCTACACTATTCCTCAAGGGAACTTAGTCACGCAGGACACTCATATTATGAAATTCTTTTTAATTACAAAGTACAGTCAAATGTAAAAGCGATGTATTTAGTATAATTAGTCTTATTTGGTATCACGCGGGGCTGAAAAATATTCA
This sequence comes from Colias nastes, assembly GCA_907164665.1. Lineage (NCBI taxonomy): Eukaryota > Metazoa > Arthropoda > Insecta > Lepidoptera > Pieridae > Colias > Colias nastes. The sequence goes on along the minus strand of CAJQZM010032748.1, from coordinate 57,980 downwards.
ATTATTTTTTAAATTTATAATTCAAGCATAGGATAAAGAAAGATAAAAGCCATAATTTTATACTTTTTAGCATATTTAAAATATGTACGTTTTAACAGCTAATTGATTTTTTTTAAACTAAGAGGTGAGAAAAAATCTTGCTTTTTTATGTGCACTTCTTATATAAAGTTGAAGAGTATATTTGTTTGTTTGAACGCATAAATATACTGGACCAATTTCGAAAATTTTTTCATCGAGAAAGGAAGCCGATATTATGCCGCGTAGTCAAAAAAAAAACTAATAGTTTCTTATGTCTGCCTCTATGTCGTTTCTCATATCTCAAGCTATCTTATCAAAAGACCAAATTTCATCCAAATCGGTTTAGTGATTGAGACGTGAAGAAGAGACAGACAGACAGAATTATGTTCGCATTTATAATATTAGTTAGGATATAAATAATAATTAACACCCTTCATAATTAAGTCCAACTCGAGCTTGACCACTATTACTTCTACAAAAAAGTACCTATAAGTTTTATCTCAGCGTATTTAAAATGCTCAGTTCAAATAAATTTCACCTCAAAATTTCACCTTTGATGTATCTAAGCTACGAAAATGAAACATGCCTTTTGTGCATCCATTCTCAACACATTTTATTTTCATTTTTCCATTTAAATGAGCACGCTATGAGTTTTTAATAAATACACAATTTTAAAACGTATCATGAAATTGCCTTTCGTACAGCTCACAGTTTTGCATCTATTATTATTAACTAGCGTACTTGCTTTGCTGAATTATACAATCTAAATGTAGCGACAAAAAGATCATGTACATATAATATCATAATAATTATTATGAAATTTAATTCTTATCTACAGCCTCCATGGCTCAACAAAATTGTAATCTTTACCCGTCTCTTAATTTCTTATGCTTTCTTTTTATGTGTAAAAGTTCTTCTATAAAAGTAGATAGTTTTTTCTTGTATTGATTGGCAATTATATCGCTTCTACAGAGAAGAACAGTAATCAATTATAAAATAAAAACTTAGTCCAAAATAAAATCATTATCTATACGTACCTACTTCTTAACATTAAAAGTACGAAACTTTACCTGAATCAGTATGTTAGTTATTCAACCATGCAAAAACTAATCAACCAACTTGTGGCTTTCAGTGAGATTATAAACGTGAAATATTACATCCGTACATTACCGTACATATCCGTACATTATTATATCACAAATAGAGATATCAAAGCAATTCCGAGCCCAAATAAAGGAAGCTGTTTTCTAATCTCCGTGAAAGGCTTACACAGCGTTGAATACACTCAAAGTTTCCATTATAGAGGTAAAAATACTATTATTCTGTGAACTACATAAGTGCAGTGGGATAACCCTGTATAAAGAGGATGGACGGAACGAATGGTCCGCAATCTAGGGCTATAAAACAGGGCCCCATTTGAAATCTTGAAATATTTTCCTTTGGCTTACAATTAAACTTTTTTATAGCACTTTTCTTACATCATTGCTCCATGGTCTTACAGATAATAATTCATACTTATTTAATATTACATACGGTGACTATAATTATGTATAGTGTCAATACTATGATATTATATGGTTTGGTATTCACCAAATGGATGCCCATGATGAATATGCTCATAAAAACTGACCCAGCCGTTCTTACATTAAATATTCTCACAAGAGCCTATTTACAATAGGTATACATATATTTACTCACTAATTAATAATTTTCATAAAAGCTTAACTTTTCAAACTTTTATACCTATTTCGTGAAACAAAAAGTTTTGAAACTGATTATACCCATTAAGAATTTCAATCGATATTCGTAGACAGACATTAATTAACCTCGCTACTAATTATTTAATATTTCTTGTAACGCAATTTATCAAAATCGACAACAAATCAATCCTTAGAGAATATCAATTATTGAAACGGATTTTAATAATTTGGTTTAAGTAAATTCTAGCTAGCTTTAAATATTAGTTTATTAATATCTAATAATATTAGTTTATCTATATCATGATTGGATTAGGTAGGTATTATATTATTAATTACTATTTCATTAATAAGTGAATAGTATGTTTTTTATATGTCTATACCAATACTATACAGTAGAGTAGTGTGTTTGAGTGTGTGTTTTCATGAGCTAATCTCAGGAACTACTAAGTAATACAGGGTTATTCGAATTAGAAAACTATTTGTTTATCTATCTATCAACGAAAATATACATAACGCTAAGACCTAACTAAGAATCAATACAAGATAATGCAAAGAATATAATATTAACTAGGGCCCCAAAGCCAGGGCCCTAGAAAACTAAAGTCCGTTTACACGGCCTAAACACAACGCACGTCAAAGTGGCCCATTCATCATCATGTGGGATCCCAATGGAGAAAACTTAACATATATTTTCGTAAAAACTTCACTTACAGTCCTTTACACTTAGATTAAAAGAATTCTGTAAGAAAAATAACGTATTGTTCTCGAAAAATACTTATTTTAACACAAACACTTGTTTGTGTTAGAAAGTATTTTATCCAAAATAATATTGAATAGAAGAAAACATGTTATTTTTCACACTCTATTATTCGATTAAAGTACAAAAAAAAATTAACAAAGAAATAAAATGTAAATAATAAAACAGTCTTAATTAATAAAAGACCAAATTGCTTCTGAAGCTCAACTAACTTCTAACCAGTAAAAATATTCCATTTGCCTTTGTAAACAAATATCCAAGTAAACAATATTTAATTCAGGATGTAGGTACTTACTTACTCTAAAGCTCTAAATCATCTAATTTACGTCGTTTACGGAAAATATGCTCAAACCTCTGACGTCATTTTAAAACGCGTCGGACAATAATCCTCGCATCCTTTGTAGCACGCAATAATGCGATCGAACAGGGCTGATAAACCTTTGATATTTAATGTGTATATCATTCTTTATTTTATACATGAAGATAGAAACGGATCTATGTCAATAAAAGTGTTGTGTTGGCTTCTACATTTGCAATTAATGATTTCTATAATAGGTAATTATTTATCGACTCTTCCAGTTGAAAAATATTCAAATTACAATACATACCGCGACTTAATATTTAAGTGGTTAAGTATGCATAATACATGTTTAAGTTTGAATATCCTAAGTCCTAAAATTCTCGTAATACGTAAGCACAAGCATGCACCCTACAAAACCTATTACCACACTACAAAAGGTTGGCTACCCCTTCCTCTTTACTACAGTATTGCTACAGTAATGTCGGCCTTTGACAGCGTCGACACGCAGAACGAGTAAACATCAAATTTCCCGCGTAAACCCTGTTTCTACATGACAGTGCTGCCATTGCATGGACGAAATTTACCCAGCACATAAAGCATTTAACGGGGAAATTTTCTTGTGCATTTGCTTGTGTTTTGACTTTTGAGCCTTGGTCGCTACCAAATTTTATTAAAATAGCTGATGCAGTAAACCCTGTGGATAAACCGTCTATGGCCGGATAGATTTTTGTGTGCATGCCCTGGCTAAATTAAAAAATTACAGCATGGATTAAATTTGGTTCAGATATAGCTTGAGATCTGAGAACATAGTTTTTATCCCGGAAATCCTACGGGAACTATGCAGGTTTTTATTTGACTACGCGGGTGAAGCCGCTGACGGAAAGCTAGTTATTTATATACGTTTTTCATAATTCCAATAATGCATATTATATCGGTATACGGTAATAAGTTTCATGTATTCTTTATTAAAAACTATATAACTATGTAGAAATTCGAAATAATTGATTACCAAACAAAATCTCATTTTAACTATATATTTTGACCTTTAATGAAACTAGTGACGTCAAATGAAACATCTAAATTTGTTTATAATGAACCTAAAATTACTATAGTTTCAACAAATACAGTTCATCACAAATACATAATTAAAACATAATTTTCAGCATTAATTAACTATTGCCGCTTGTTCGCGTTTCATTTCACATTGTATTCAAATAAATATGTATTCCATCGCCAGAGGCATTTTATTTATTATAATTTAAAATCGAATTTAATATTCTCTCTTCTTTTATTGTATTTATTTTCAAGTGAAACTTTTCCTTGATTATCATATCGCTTGACTGTATTTTGTAAGTATCCGTAATTTGAAATTATCAAACTATCAAACTACATATTCAAATGATTAAGTAATTATTAATGATTTAATGACATCATAACTCACTAAAATCTAACCGTAATTATTGTAAGCTTTGTTAACAACAAACGCCATAAAATTAATAATAAAATTTATAAACAAAGTATTGCTGATATTTGAAATCCCGTGGATTCCCGATACGATAAAGAAAGGGTCAAGGTCAAAAAGGTCAAGCATATAAAATGTGAATTTTACGCAGACCAACACAGAAGAACAGAGCTAGTATAATAAGCGAATATGCCAGACAGTCTGGCTTGCAAAACACACGGTTCCATAACATTAATTATAACCACTTTTGCCGCTAACTTGAATTTAATTATCGCTGACAATGGCCTGAAAAAGTCGGTGTTTTCCTTACTGTAATTAGCGTCTGGTGGAGCCACAAAACATGCGATTCGTTATTTATGTTCTGTCAAATTTGTCTTGGCTCGAAAAACCCTAAGTGTTTCTGGTCTATGCAAAATTCGACCTTCGACAGGCAGTGGTTCCATCGTTTTTAAATACATTAGACTAACAGTTATTTTCAAACTTTAGTTATTTTATAATAACACTAGCTTCCGCCCACGACCTTGTACGTGCATCCCCGTTTTTCCCCGTTCCCGCAAGAATTTCGGGAAATCCTTTCTTAGCGGATGCCTACGTCCTAACATCTACCTGCATGCCAAATTTCAGCCCGATACGTCCAGTGGTTTGGGCTGTGCGTTGATAGATCACTATATCAGTCACCTTTGAGTTTTATATATTATATAGATTTAGTACACTTAAATATTTCGTAAAGTTAACTTGTCTTTAATATTTTATTTTAATCGCATACATTTTTGTTTGTATTTTTATTATTCAGGTCTTGTGTTTATTCTTGAAAAGTATAAGGCCGTAATCATATTATTTACTATTTAGTGTGGTGGCGAAAGATGTGAACTTTTCTTAAGGTGAAATTTATTTTTTTATTTTTTGTTTCATACAAATCATTATCACGAAACACCATTTTTTATTTTTATAACGTAAAACTTAATATTTATTTTAATACTTATACTAGCTGCAACGACCGACGTTGTTCTGCCCTATTGCCCCTTTTATGTGTTTTCTCTCCATAAGAACCTTGTGCCTTAACAAAAATATAAACAATCAGTCTAGCCGTTCTCTACTTTTACGCTTAGCAACACATTTGGCAATTAATTTTTATTTATAAAGATACAAGCTTTCCGCCCGCTTTGTCTAAAACCTAATAAATTATATACTAAAACCTCCCTCTTGAATCACTCTATCTATTAAAAAAGAAAACATATCAAAATGCGTTGCGTAGTTTGAAAGAATTAAGCATACATAAGGATATAGGGACAGAGAAAGCGACTTTGTTTTATACTATGCAGTGATTATAGATTATTATCATCATAATCCTTTAATCTCGTGAAGAAATAATACAAATACTCGATACAGTAACAAATTATTTCCGCAATAAGAATCCAATCTTAAGGATTAGGTTCGCAATAATTATTGTATATTAGAGCCTTTCAGTGCCAGCTAAATACTAATAGAATAAACTATAGTCCTTTTCACCTAGGATGATTCCTGTGACACTTCATTGTGTTCCGAATTACGTATTTTATGTTTAAAAAGCAAAAATAATTTTAATGCATAATATTTTTATTTTAAGGCGGCATTATTACCAAAAATATAAAAATTAAACATCTTAAGCTACTAAAACAAAAACAGTATTGTTTAGTTTAATATAACGAAAAATAAAATAAAATAACACAAAAAAATAATACCTACGCAATTCGTGTACATGAAATCGAACGTTGAAAAATTATAGAGTTGGAAAATCATATAATCGACGCCCATCTTGTGATCGTTTGTCAATCGCGTCAATCGTCTGTACGAGTCCGTAAGCTTTGTATACAAGTTGCATTTTTATATTGATACTTTACGTGGTATTGTGTTATTATTACTTATTGTTATTGTTCACTTTTTGTCGCTGTTGTTTGCTAAGATTCCTTAGTTAATTGTTGGCGAAATGCCGAAATAACTGATTTTGGTCCTTTATTCAAATCGATTTCATTTCCATATAAAATATTATCGATTATCGGAAACAATTGATACGATTTCAGTAAAGGCAATCTCTACACGTGTCAACAATCGATATGTCACAGGAATCATCCTAGTTGAAAAGGACTATAGATTATCGCTATTGGTTTCAATATTGCAGCTTATTAATTTTAGATAGAAATTAAGTATCTACTTATTTCTTTATATTATATGAATAAATGTATGAACGTTTATTGATAAGTCGAAAATAGAGTGCTCACTTATTTGAATGGTAATCTATTAAGATAATTTATACGATAGAAGTGTTATTGTTAAACGACATAAAACAATAAACGTTGAGTTAAAAATGTAGAGCGTACTATTATGATTACTATAATAGATGATATAAGTATTGTTGTATAATATAAATAATGAACTGGGCGATTATCAAATTAATTTTCTGAACGTATTGAATAAAATAATCCCTTAAAACCTTTTTTTTTAACAAGTAAACAAATCTGTGCAAAAACATTCGTTGCGGTTTTACGAAAAATTAAAAACATTTTTGTCAAACCAAATGTCACTTTGAATAATAATTGTATTAATATTAATAGTTATTATTTTATTCAATAAATTGGTGAAATAGGTAAAAATGAGTGTTACATTCAGTAAGAAGAAAAGAATAAAATACCACGATGTGGTTTATGACAATACGGAGAGGGATTCGATTCCGAAGCGTGGATATTATTCGGAATTGGTGTCGAACATGATCAAAGAGGATCCTTCTAGAGAAGTGTATGCTAAGAAACGCATGAAGCTTATGTTACAGGTACTTTTATATTTACGACTAGCATTACGCCCGCGGCTTCGCTTGCGTTCGAACTTGACAAATTATTTACTAAAACCTTCCACGGTATTGTGGTTTTTAGGAACGTCTGGTTTCGTGTACCTACTGTGGCAATAATTGCCGACTCTAAAAATTAAGAGAAAAGTGACAGAATATTGTACATGCACTCCTATGATATACCTACCTATCATTGCAATCTTGATACCTATTTAATAGAAATAAAGTCGTGTTTGTTTTATTGAGTTTTGGTTTGATAAGTTTTTTGCTAGTAATCAATGCAGTCACTGGACATAATATGCATGTTATTGACATTCTTAATCATATTTTCTCTTCCTTTCTAATAGCAAAGTCAACAAAATAAAGCTTTTCGAGTTACTGATGTCGCTATCAAACTAAATTGATTATGGAGTTATTAAAATTGATTTACAGGCTAAAACAGATAAACTAGCGCCAATGTTGGTTTCACTGCCGAAGCCGCAGAAGCCCAAACTGCTGTTACCTCCAGGAAGATGGACTACGTATAGAGAAGATGAGAGCATTGTAATATGTTGTATTTATTTATATTATTAGTGTTCTTTAGTTGTTGGTGTGCTTTATTTACCGTTTTTACCTTTTATTTATTCCGTCTTTGCATAGTAAATAACCTTTAACCTTTAAAGTTTGATCGTAATCGAGCAAAAAACTAAGTATTTCTTATATTATTTAACTTTTATAAAAAAGGTAGTTTAATTTTTAACGTAAAATTAATTTTCATTATTTAAAGACGGCCGTATTTAATAATCCTGTATTAAATAAAAATAGTAAGATCAGACTTTTAAAGCTTGCGGCAATTAAAAGGAAAAACTTGTAACTTAATTATATGAAGGAGTTGTATCAATTAGTCTCGATAGAGCGGTAACTCTCGTTAATTTTAAATGAGTTCACTGGATTTGGTTAAATAACAAGTTTTTTGTATCAAGGCTTAATAAAAACTTTAGAATATTCATTGTTATATTCTAAAAAAGTAGTGGCTAGGTTTTAAGATTTGTTTTTTATGCTGGTTCAGTAGATTTTCTTTAACTGGAGAAGGTTACGCACAAAACATAACTTACCGTAGAGCGTATAGAATTAGGGTTTATTACTTTAACAAAAAGTTTATATAAGAACGTTCACACAGTAATTGTGAAGTTTAGTACGTAGTTTATCTAACATTAAATATTACCTAACATTGCTTATTTTAAAGATAAATAAACAGATTTATTTATTAAAATTACTCATGACGTTATTACAATGAAAATGTTTTTTCCCCAGCAATTTCCGTTCGAGACGTTTGTACCAAAGTTGCAGTTTCTAAGCATTGTGCTGCCGAAAGAGTTACCGAGGCTGGTCAAAATTGAACGGCTTAGGAGAAAATTCCTTGCTGCTAATATAAAGGTAATGATTACATGTTCACAATTTGTGTCATCTATTAACTAAAATATACATATTTTATCACAATTCATAGAAATCAAAATAATTGTTATGATAGAATGTAGAGTCTAGAGGATTATTATAAATAAGCATTTGCTTATCAATAGAATATCTTGCCCCACAATGATACATTTAAAATAAATTACAATATCAATATATTGAATTTATGATTGCATCATTAATGTATAGTGGAGTCATTTTAGGCCAAATTAGGTGCAAATCTCGGAAAATCGCGATTCCTAGTATATTACCATGTAAAAACTTGTATTCTGGCATCCTAAAACTGTTCTCAAAATTCACATAATATAATTGGATGGTCGCGAAATTCATATAATATAATTTTGAATATCAGGGGTAAAATTTCACAAAAATCGATTTTCATGTTGTCTATGGGTTTCACGCTGTTTGTATGACTGAACTAATATTATGTTAGAAATAATCTAAATGAATGAATAAATTAATTTCAGAAAATGTTACGTGAGCTCGGCATCCAGCCATATTGGTTATTACCTCCATCAGAGTACCCAATCTCAGAGCAGGAGCACTACGCCCTCTACAGTCCTTTTCCCAAACTGGATTTGGAAATATTCGACAACACTGATTTTGATTGCAGGTTCTTATTGTGTTTTTGATTTACGCAAAATAATTCAAACACTTTTAAAGAAATAATTAATTAATAAACATGGTTGTAATCGTATAATTTTTCGCCTTCGTTTACGTTCTAAAGTTGGGCAATAAAGTACCTTCATGCTAAACAATAAGATTCATTTTGCCATGCATTATGTAACATACAGAAATACAGTTAAATAAAGATAATTTCATATTTGTAGAACTTAACTGACCTTATACTACTTTTATTCATAAATAGAGTCATTTTATTTTATAAATCAATATAATGCTTATATTCTAGAATTCCTGAAGAGTGGTTAAACCTTGGCATGATCGAAGGTGAACAGTATCCATGCCCTGGTCTCGCTTTCATACCCAAAGAGGAGGGAAAGTCCACCAAAAGTGGAGATCTGTTCCAGATGCTAAACAATTTATATGAGGTTTATCATAATATCATATTATTGTTGAAAATTTTATTGTTTTATATTACGGATGGTTAGAGGAGAGTTCCACACGAGTGTGTGTGATAATAGTTTTCATAAAAAAAGAGTGTGCGTGCTGAGCTCACGTGCAAAAGTGAAACTTCTTAGGCAAGATTCAAAAATACTAAAATCGTCGCCTTACTCCATGACGTGATGGTATTGTCATGACCTTGAAATAATCTCAACGCGCCTGAAGAAGTTTCACTTTAAAAAAATCAAATAAGCTTTTTGAAAGTCCTTAATTAAATTTTCGAAACAGTTGGTCTGAAATCAATTTATAGAGCATTTTGGTTTAGTACTTTAACTATGGTATTTTGTCAATAACTGAATGCTTAGTTAAAAATGTGATATAATTTATAACATTGGTCTCAACATTTATAATTAGTTTTCATTATTAACAGTGGATTAACGTTGCTGCATTTAGTTATGACGAACAAACAGACAAATGGGAAGTTATGGCACTCGATGGAACTAAACGACGATTTCAGTGAGTCACTTAAATACTTATATTATTATGTATCTACAAGTTATTCTTTTTAGAAAATTTAAAAAATTCCAATCTTTTAAAATTTACTTAGAAGGCTGTAGATTAAAAATAACTTTTCGATTTAACGGCTCCTTTGTAATCCTAATTAATATAAGTTACCTACACTTGTTTATAAGTCTCGTTTAAGTAGCTTTGTTCCTAAATATAAAGGCAGCTACATTAATTCTAATGTCCTAACTCCTTAACTCATTAATATTTTCAGAATTCCTCGCATCCGACTCATGTTCAAGGCCGACGATCCAGAAACATTTGCGAGACGCGTTAAGTTTGCTGTAGATTTAAGGAAAGAAGTAGAAAATAACATTAGGTAAAACATACGACAGAATAGCACTACTCTTGATAGAATTGTTTCCAATTATTTGGATTATTCTCAATTCATTTGTTGATGACGTCATGAAATTCCGTATAGTTTTATTCAAGTATATTTTGTCTTAATTTAGCACTGTTAAACAAAGTTCAGATAGAAACCAAAATTAAAATTACCTACTGTAACTACCATTATCCACCTGGATTCTATAATAATCCTCTTTCTTACCTATAAACCGAATTATATTGAACTTCTGTATTTCTGTTTCCAACTTAAAAGATTAATTAAATCAGGTTTTATCTATACTTGGACTGTCTCCTCCTGGACGGTCTGCCCCAAATGCCCTTGCACTACATGCCGGCTATCATCAAGATGGTGAGGATCCACAGGCAGGCGGTCGACTTGGACGAGGACCACTTGAAGGCTTTGAAACATGAGGTAAGAAATCGAAATAAATAATATTTTAAGATTTTTATTTAGAACTGAATAGCTCTATGACGCGTTCAAATCTTTTATTTTATAAACTATATACTTACCTACTTAGATGAATGTATGAATTGTAAAAAAATGTTTTGATAAATTATTTTTATATTGGCGGACTCTCTCTCTCTCTTAGATGGAGCTATTAAAAAGAGAAGACATTTATAAAAGACAAAACCAAGAAATAAAAAAAACATGTTTCCAATTTCCAGGGCTACCTACTCCATAGAAGAGCAGAGGGTAAAATGAAAATAATCTACACGATACAAAAGTATCGAGACGTGTACAATTTCATTGATGTGCCGAGCAAGGAGTATGTGCCACCTGTACCGGATTATGGTATACATTTGTTATTCTATTATCTTAGTAATGTTGTATTTTTGAATGTTACTCTATCACGCCGAAATAATAAACCAGTAGGTCTACCATGAGTTTACACACACGATACTCGCTAGCGATTGTAGTAAGCGGTTTGTATGAAATTTCGTACAGCGCCCCTAGTGTGCCGTAGCGGAACTAAAAAGCCTACCATGAGGTGCATTATAGTATACTACAGTAGATAACGTATAGTAAACTATACTACACTCGCTGTAGTAACCATACAATTTTTGCACCATGAGTTCTAATTTTGACATGTGAAGTCCCGTGTCCCCGTAGTGGGGTAAGGGGCAGATGCATTATGCATACATCTGTTTCACTGATCGATTTTCTTTAGGGACAAGTAGGTGATCAGCCTTCTGTATCCTACCAGACCGAGACATTTTTTTTTTCTTCGTCTCCACCGGGAATCGAACCCAGGACCCCACGGTTCTACGCTCACGCGTCAACCACTGTACCAAGGAGGCGGTCTAATTTTGACATATGTCATAGTTTATAACTATTCGATGATAGATACGTCATTCACGGAAAATAATCTCGTGAACTATTCACGTTTACTATAATAGTGATTTAACTATGTCAACTCATGGTAGAGGTACTGATAGAATTATTATTATACGAGACGGATAGTTTACACTGTGAAAAGTAAATTGTGAGCTTTTACGAGTATACTTATTATGTCAATATATGCTTAAAATAATGGTCATCTGGTCATTATAATAAAGATAATATTACCTTTTTATCAGTTATAGTCATAAACTAAATGAAAATTTCAGAGTTGATTGTTTAATCGTAAAAAATATCTGTATTCTCTAGATTTTTATGATCGAAATTTATTTTTTATTGAGTATAGGGAAGCGCTTGACCACAATCTCGCCTGATGTTAAGCTGAAATGTGGTCTAAGATGGAACGCGCTTCCCTAGAAGGTACCTGTTCACTCTACGCTTGAAATTAAGCTATTTGAATCCATACAGGTCGCTATCCCTGCGTCATGGACGACTTCAAGGGCCGTGTGAAATTCAACCAGTGGAACTCGCTCTATGTCCTCACAGAATCCGTGTCCTGCATACATCTTGTTGTTGAAGAGTGTCTTAAGGTTTCTGCTTGTTTTTAATCTTTTGCTTGTGGTTTTACTCGCGTTTGAATTGTAAATATGAACCGTTCTTGAATCCATCTAAAAAAGCCATTATAATCGGTCCAACGGTGTAGGAGAAGTTCAATGACAAACACACAGACAGAAAAAAGTATGTTTATAGTTTATTAAAAAGAATAGTATAACGCCACAGCAGATTTTAATGATTTTTGTTTTGTTGCATTTCGGCCACTTCGATTAAACGGTAAAACATCCAAAAAAAGTCTATTCTTGAACAATAAATTTAACAACAACTTTTTTTATTTCTATAAAGGTAGAAGGTATGTTGTTTTACACAACAAACTACGGCCGTAACGCGAGTCTTGGAGAGTTTGATGCAGCACAACAACACTGCACCTCAATGGTAAAGAAACAATTAAATCCTTTAAACTTTATCACATATGCATATTAAACTCATATCTAAGACTATACGTAGTTTTCTGATAATTACACTGAACAGAGAGTTCTGTATTTATAATATCAAATAATTAAACATCTATGCCACTATTTTACATATTATTTTCAGATGCTGAAATATTTACACATAACATGGCTGAATGCAACAGCTCATGCAATTAGGATGTCGTTTAGAGATGTTGGAAAAGGGTAAGATTTTAAATACTTTATTTAAAAAAAATATACAATATTTTATCCCAATAGAAACTGATTAGGTAATCCGAATTATTGCTGCTTCTGACGTTTTTGTAAATACCTGCAAATATATCCTCTATGAATTATTAAACACTAGGTACTTATCTATTCTTATATTGAACTTTTTAAATATTTTTTTTATAGGTGGTTCAACATATACGAGAAAAAATGGGAGTTCTACGGAATAAGTAAACTGTGCCGGTTCATGCAACTTGTCAGATTCCGTATGCAGGTAAATGCTGTTTTTCATCAATTTCCTACTATCCTAATTGTAATATAAACGCGAAAATTTGTAAGAATATAATATGGAGTTTGTTTGCTCTTTCACGGAAATACAACTGAACGAGCATCGGATCTGTATATAGGTAAGATATAAATATTATTTTCTACTTGAACAAAATAATAATGATTCGAATTTAAAATTAATGAAAACCAATTCAACTTCTAATCAATTCGTATAAAATCACCAAAAACCATAACACAAACAACATAACAATAAATGTATTGAAAATTTACAGTACGCCCTGCGCTATTGCATCGAGCAGTCCATGGCGATGTTCGTGGGGCTCTGCGAGACCCCTTGCCTCTGCACCTACGTGTGTGAAGACGACTACGAGTGGGACCCCAACGACCTGATCAACTCCTCTTTCCGTTCCCCCACTCCTACCCTCTTCTACTTTCACCTGATGATGTGTGAAGACGGACCGTATTATACTACGCCACCGGAGCAGTTTGAGGTGTGAAACTATTTTCTTTTGATAAAATGTAGGTAAAGAAAATATTTAACTCTTCTTAAAACTTTATATTATGTGCTATAAGTGATTGGTTCTGTTCGTCTTTGCAAATTTAACTTACTATTGTCCGCAAAAACAGCGAGCAAAAGTCTTTTTAAATCAAAACTAGAAAAATGGAATCAAATAATGTTACCCTTATTTTTATTCCCCTTTTAACGAATCTATATGTATAGTAAAATTGCAAAAAACATACACATTCACACTCAAACCACCAATAACTATGTAAAAGAACTTGGAGAAATATAAAGGCCAATTTCGTCGGATTACAAAACCTAAAAGAGCTACAAAAGGAAATTGCTGACGCGTGATAACAAGACGTGTAGACAAACGAAACCGAAGGAATTTAATGCTGTATTTGCGATCTAAATAATATCTGTAAGATTCCGTTTCATTAGCTTTATAATATAACATTTCTAATTCTTTCTTTCAAATTATTTATGGTAATCCCTTGTTCGCAATGCACAAAAACTGAGACAGGATCCTATGGCAGTTCAAGCATTTATTTTAATATGTTTCTATATTTCATTCTAGGTTGTAATCCAGAGATTGTTCAGAGAGATGCTGTATCGCTGTCACTTTATCCCACAAGTGCATCCGATGATTATGACCGGTCTCGTTTTTGATAAGGAACTTTTTCTCACGTCTATTGGTTAGTTTTTATAATATTACTGGTCGATTAAGGAAAGCTGGCATGTTCACAGTACTCACACTTATGCAATTTTACTATACAGTATGTTCAAAAATAAATGCGATTCTAGTGTAGACTTGAATTGTAAAATGGGTGCGTTGTAGATAATATGAAAGCTCTCATAACTTATATGTAAAATTACAATTTAAAAGTAACTCAATCGATGAACTTAATTATTTATTCTCATACATCAATTTTATTGTAATATAGTATTGATAATCATTCAATTATCAAATAATAATTAAATTTAATGTCATATTCAAAATAACGATATAAACAATACAAATAACACATGCGCTCACTCCCAATACAATAGATGCGAAACCCTAGCACGTAAGAGATAAGGCTACATTACAATAAAAGCTGTATTGTTCAGCTATGTATGAAAATTTTAACTTACTGCGTTTACATTTAGTTTACAAAACTTATTAAAATTGTTACATAATTTAACCTAGGTAAAGCAAAAAAAATTTCTAATACGCGTGCCGCGAAGAAGTCTCGTCGAATATAGTTAGTAGTATACCTAACGTCTTTGTTTATATTACATCACCCTGTATTTATAAACAATTGCAAAATAAAAACTATAATTGTACCCTTCACTCTCATAAACTAATTTGCGCGCGAGAGAGATGGGCAGACATTTCATGATGCGTATGCAGTATGACGTCACGCCGCGCACGTCTTCATAGACACTACACATGTGCAATGTGTGAATGTGTTTACGTTCCAGCTCTTCTTAATCGGCCTGTACCTACTTTTAAATATTTGCATAATATGTTGAAATTATATTTTTACGCGTTGTTTTAATGCACAAGTAACGGCTCTAGCGGTTTCCCTGTGTGGTTTCACTACTTTCAAATTTTAGCTTATTTGACACACTCTATCTCCAAACAAGCCATCACTTAAGTAAAAAAAGTTATTAAAATGTGTATAAGCTACGGCATTTTTTTGTGTATTGTTAAATTCTAAATGTATTGTGTTTTTTCTGAAATAAAGATTTTCATTTTTCTTTCATTTTCACTTACCACAAAACCAAATATTTCATTTATTAATATGTTTTTCTATAAAATTTGGAATCCCCACCAGGTCTAATGGAACCGAACGTGGTTGAATACAGAGAGCGGCTGTTACTGGCGTATCGTAAGGCCATCATACCGCTCAAAGCGTACATGCGGCAGTACGAGTGCTATAGAGACATTTATGTGTTGAATATTGAAGAATACGTTGAGTTAGTACTTTAGTCTCTAAAAGTCTTAAGTTAAAATTATTTACACGAGAATTAAATAGCAGTGTTATGTATAATTTCTGAGTTAATTTATAAACATTTAATATGTTTAAAAAAATTATCATGTGCAATGCACGTGCATAATACGATTTGCCTAGAAATCATTTTTAATTTCTCTCTCTGGCTCTATTCTTACAACACATTAAACTATCATATTTGACAGTCACAGAATTTGTCCTTGGTGTAACTTAGTATTGTTACATCGTTGTAATTATTTTTTTTTATTCAACAATAATATACTCTTTTATCATTATTATTCGATACAAAATATTCCAGAGCATTCCGTGAAGAAAAGCATTCTTCATCAGAGACTCGTGAGGAGGTTCAGATGCATTATGATGCGAAACAAGATCTAATATGGCGACTGCCGCAGTACATTAATATTGGACCGTTTGCTATAAATGTGGATAGTCTAAAGGTTAAATAATAATTATTTAAGACTAAAAAAAATAACCGTATACAAATTGTCAGAATTCGGCCAAATTTAAATGTCCTCGTGGGAGGGACCAGCTTTCGAATAAAATAAAATATATCAAAAATGGTTCGCCCAATCGAAATTTTTGAGGCCAAATAAAATACATCGATTGTATTCTTCCTTCTTTTGAAGTCGGTTGAAAAATACTGTCAAAATTGGTAAAAACATAGTAAATGTGGGAATCATTTTCACATTATAAAAGCTTTTAGGGAGAAGTCTAGCAAACGGAATAATAAATTGTCTCAAGGGAGACACTAGCAAATAAATAATATAGGTACTTGCGTTACGTTTGGATAATGTAGGCCTCCCTTTGCGGTTTCCTGTTCGGTTCTTTTGCGTTATCGCACTGTCTTAGCTATTACATCACCTTCTAGTTTTATTTTTGCAACTAAAATGTTTATATACAAATCTAAGATATTATTATCTCTGTTAAAAAATAATTGAGTCATACAAACATATACTTAATTGATTGTGTAAGTGTAATAGATATTAGCTGATCACCTTGTTCCCGCCACGAGGGTCGTAATTTATTTATTTATTCAAATTAAATACACACAACAGGCCACGATCTTGCCGGGTCCATAGGCGCCACATCAATTTTACGAGCAGATCGCAACCCAACAAAATGTGTACAATTACTACTACAATGGGATACAGCTTACAGTTATCTAAAGCGTATTACAATAAATTCATATTTAAAAATTCGATAATTCAATAATACATATAAAAGAAAGACAATAAAAATAATGGTTACATTACACAATACATTAACAACAAAACTAGGACATCATTTCAAGATTCGACAGACATGTTCTTTGAATATGTTTATTCGATGATCAAATATATCAAAATCAGGAAATCTTGTGGATAAATCATTGTACAAACGGCAGAAACGAGATATGGGGTTATAAAAAGAGGTATTATTCCTGGTTAAAGGTAAAGAAAAAGTTTTGTTAGTCCGGAAGCGAAATGAAGCATTAAAATTAACAGTTGACAGTAGTGACGGAGAGTGGATAGATGAGTGAACGATTTTATGGAGTGTTATGAGTTCTAGCCTCTGTCGACGCTTTTCCAACGAGACAAGATTAAATTTCTCAAGAAGACTCTCGTAGCTAGATCCACTTCGTAATGTAATGTTTTTACTGTTTTTCCAAATTCTATCAGTTATCATCCAAATCCCAGTGGATACGAATCCGACTATAATATTTAAATTCGTTAAGCTGATCTTTATTATAAGTGGTGTAACTAACACATAAATGTATGGTAGATATTATAATAGGGTGCGATGATAATAATAATATAATAAAAATCATTCTAGCAAACGCTCGTAAACAAACGAGCGGACATCATCAAGGCTCTCCTCACCATGTGGGCTGAAGAAGTTCGCATCATGGTGGAAGACGTGATACAAGCGTACAAGAGCATCATGAGGAAACTTGGTGAGAAGCCGAACACGATAGAACACGTCTTCGAGATCAGGGAGTGGATGGAGTCCATACCGTTCGCGTTGAAGACGCAAGAAGATATAATGAAGAAAGTTCACACGGTAATTTGCTGTTTAGAGAAGTAAGACGTGATAGATTTGAAAATATGGATTGTATTTTGGTCTTCTACAATTTTGCATTTGATTAAAGCGCTAGAATTCGCAAATAATATTTCCATAACCTCATTGCCAATTTACTATTTATGCTTTTGAAAATGTGCATAATGCAGTAATGATTATTTTAATGTTTCATTGCAATTTAAAGAGAGCAACAGCTTAGCAATTATGAATTATATTTTAAACTACTCACGTTTAATATAAATAAAATCTTTTAAATCAATTAATATTTAAGGATTATGAAGTATTGGACGCATTTTTCACTCCACTGGAAAATGAGGATTTCAAAGCTTTGTGGGAAGCTATTGGTTGGCCGCTGAGTATTACCAAACAAGTATGTTATACATTTAGATGCCATTACTTGAATTATTATACTGACTTTGATTGAATTATATGAATTATTAAATTTCAAATTAAGTATTAATTTTACTTTAATCACCTCATTAATCAAAAAAGATCATCTCCAATTGAGTTATAATCGCCAGTAAAGTAAAGTAATCATAGCAACGTTTAAATAATAAATTCTAACATAAAGGTGGTTGCAACAACCGATTTCCTGGAAGAAGAGCAAGAGAAGTTCTGGAAGCTTCACCAACAAGACGAACAGACGCTTTCGGATAGAATCGACATGTTCACGTCGCAATGTATGGCGCTTACGCTGCAGAACGACTTCTCGAGAGTAAGTATAATTTTTATATTAAGAGTCGTATTGATTTTTGTACATACTAAATTTATAAAAGGCTTTAAAATGAGATAGTTCGGAATTTCAAAACTTTCAAAATTAACATAGAATTTTATACCGCATAATTTTCATTTACATAAATATCGTAATATCTTTCTGTACGTTAGGATAAATCTCTTCTAATCCATATTAATCATCTTAACAGGTCCACGAAATAGCGAACGACATAAAGAAAGCGTGGAAGGGCATGAAGGACTCGCAGGAGTGGGGCAGGGTGCTGAACCAGCGGCAGAAGCTATTCGGCCAGCCGGTGGTGCCCTTTGCGGATCTGAATAGATTGGTGAAGGAATTCGAGCCGTATAGGAACTTGTGGGTTACTGCTTCTGGTATGGTTATTTATTAATGTGTTATTTTTGTATATTGTTTTTGTAAAATTGGATTCTAGTTTAGACTCATCAATTACAACTGAATTGGTCGTATTGTTATAAGAATTTGTATTTGATCTAAATATCGAACTAAATATCAAATTAATTATACACAGATTTCCTGAAGGCTCGTGAAGTTTGGTTCGACAATCCTTTAATGTACGTGGATGCAGATTCTATCGAACCGCTCATTAATGAATACTATAAAACTATTATCAAGTGTGTGCGAACGTTTGCTGATTTGCCAAAAGTGCAACAAGTGGCGCTAACTATAAGAGTAAATTAAGAATTACATCATTTATTTGATTCTAAGTTCTCATGATATACATTTAAACATTCCCTTGTGTTCGTTTTAGGATGATATCGACGAATTCAGACCATTGATTCCTGTAATTCAAGCTGTAAGAAATCCTGGAATGAAGGAGAGACATTGGAATGAGTTTATGGAAAAAGCCGGTTGGTATTCATAATTCCTTGCGTAAAAAAATTAAAAATGCATAACAAAACTCTATATGGTTGCATTAGAAGTATTAAATCTATTTTAAAATCTATTAATGGCAAAAATCTACTGAACTTAAGAAAAGACGAAAAACAGATCAAGAAGTAAAAAGCCCACTTACCTTACTTATTCTTATTCCAACAGGCATAACAGTAACAATGAACGAGAAGCAGACCTTCCAAATGTGCTTGAAGCAAGGCATGGCGGCGCACGGCGAGCTGATAGCGGAGATCGGCGAGCTGGCCAGCAAGGAATACGTCATAGAGCAGTCGCTCGACAAGATGCTGAATGACTGGGCCACTAAGGCGATGGAGATCGCGCCTTATAAGAATACTGGTGAGAGATTTGATGTTGTAGTGTAGGATTATGTTGATTTTTGGTGAGGCAAATTATGTTGTGGTAGACTAAATTGTAATTTATATTGTCGATATCGATCTTATCTTCCTCATTAAAGATTTAAAATTTTTGTGTGCTTTATATTGAAATTTATAGCAAAATGTTCTTTTACCCATTTCACACAAAGGAACACAAAGATTAATGGTTCTAAGTAAAAAAGCTCCTGAGTGAGTGCACATTTAATCTGTAAAGTTTAATCTCTGCAATGGACGCCTATATTCCCCATAAAAAATAATCATGTTAAATTTATCCAGGTACATTCATAATGAAGATAGCAGACGAAACCTTACAACTGCTGGATGAACATCTCCTCGCCACGCAGCAGCTTGGCTTCAGTCCGTTCAAGGCGGCCTTCGAACTTCGCATCCAGGAGTGGGATGATAAGCTGCGTCTCACGCAGAAGGTTGTGGACGAATGGATCGAATGTCAGAAGTAAGATATTCTATTAGTCATCATCATCATCATCATCATCATTAACAGCCCATGTTTGTCCACTGCTGGACATAGGCCTCAGTCATTCTATTAGTCGAATGATAATAATTGGGATATCGGTCAACTATTAAACATATAAAAGCAATTATCTATTTACTGTTCTAATAATATATTAATCTCTTTCTCCTCTTTACTTTAACTTCTGTCAACATCTTTTAAATTTTCAATGTTACCAAAAACATTCTATCAAAATTTATACTATTTTTATTTTAAGTTTTGAAAGTAAGCATTATAATGATCTTTTCAAGGATATTTTTTTTATATTTGAACAATGTTTTCTATAGGGAATGGATGTATTTGGAACCTATATTTACATCCGAAGATATATCACGTCAGCTGCCACTAGAAGCTAAAAAGTACGGAACTATGGAGAGAATCTGGAGAAGAATCATGTCATCTGCTGCAGCCGTTCCTAAGGTTAAAATTTATTGCATTGATCACTTTATCAATGAAACGGTTTTTTATTTTTCCTACAGCGGTATTTAATAAGACCATTGAAACATGTACTGTACCATACACAACTAATGAAATTACTTTATTAAAAATAAGTAGAATTGGGTATTTACTAAAATTTTCTGTATGTAAGAACTTCTAACCAATAACAAAATAAAGCATAGTACCTTTCACTAGGTCGTCATTATATCAGTTGAACCTTTCTTTCAGATTATGATCATTTGCCCTGACAGTCGTCTCCTAGACAGCTTGGTGGAAGCACGTCATCTCCTAGCGGTGGTGTCACGTGGCCTCAACGAATACATGGAGCTGAAGCGGCTGCGGTTCCCGCGCTTCTTCTTCCTCAGCGATGACGAGCTGCTGGAGATTCTGTCGCAGAGCAGGAACCCGAAGGCTGTGCAACCGCATCTTAGGAAGTGCTTTGAGAATATTGCTAAGGTGCAAATTTAATATATTTTTAAAATTACGAAATATAATTTTTAAAAAGCAAAGGAAGATATTTTCAATATCATCTTTTTGAGTACTTCTTACTTAATCTTACTTCATAATTAAACGGAATCATTAGAGCATTTCTAACGCTTAATATGTGTATGGAACATTGATACATCACGATATAAGTAGGAAATACTCAATATATACAAAACCGTATTGCCACAAAAAGATAAACACTTGATGAATTTCGCATAATATTCAAGTTTGCGGTTACCACCAGAAGTAATAATACATACATAATACGAAATTGCTTCAGGTTACCTTTGAAGCAGATCTCAAGATCACACAAATGCACTCGAGCGAAGGTGAAATTGTCGATCTCAAGTACAAGTTCTATCCGTCATCGAATGTTGAGCAATGGCTCTTGTTATTGGAAGACACCATGAGACATAGCAGTGAGTTATATAGTCTCGAATCAGTATATTACTGATAGCGAATAGTTAAGCAATTGGCATATGATAATGGCTATAGCCAACTATGTTATTTCTAGGCTAGAACATAGTTGTGTCTACTGTATAATCTATTAGTGTTAATTAATAGTATAAGCCGCTGATAGTTATCGTTTTGAAACTTGTAACGACCAAACAATGTATATTGGCAGCTTATGACAATTATATATTTGTAAAAAATGCGTTCACTAATTTTTATCTATTTGTACGTTGCCATTAAACTTATTTCATAAAAAGAACTATTCCTCCGATAGTTTTTGCCCCTAGAATCACGTATTAGCACTGTATTGGTTAGATAGAGACGATGTTTGCACTTTATATTTGCAACCAAAACATATTCTAGTACGGCTAACGCTGGTCGCGGGTATGGAGGAGCTATGGACGATGCCGCGCGCCGAGTGGGTGCTGCGCTGGCCTGGCCAGGTGGTGATAGCGGGTTCGCAGACCGCCTGGACGGCCGGCGTGGAGGAGGCGATCAGCGAGTACAGGATGGACTGCTACTTCGAGGAGATGCTGCGACAGGTTAGATCATTTTAAGCGGGCAATTAGGTCTGATGATACGAGCTCCGACGATGCCCCTGTAGTCTGCCTAGCCAGGTAGGCTTTTTCTGAAAATATTAGAAAATCTTGCGATGTGCAGCCAACACGTTTATTTGAGATTACGTTTTAGTTCCTTTTTGTCGATATACAGCATATAAGTACCTACGAAATGTATTATGTATCGAAAAACATAGCTACTGTGTGAATCCCAATACGGCATATTATAAGTCGACCCAATAATTTCTACCTCCAGGAAAAATCGCTTATAATAATATAACAAAGTTTGTATAAACTTCCACCTCCAGCTGGACAGTCTCCGCGCACTCGTCAAGGGCGAGCTGACCTTCTTCCAGCGCGAAGTGCTCTGCGCGCTGATCGTGATCGAGGTGCACGCGCGTGACGTCACCAACACGCTCGTTATTGAGAACGTGAAGAATGTTAACGACTTCCAGTGGATCTGTCAGCTACGGTACAGTTTTTGTTATATTATAATGAGGAGGAATTTGTTAATATTATGTTAATGTGTATGTGGTACTGGTTTTTGAACTCTTTTAGTAGTGAACATTTTATCGACAACTAGCGGTCCGCCCCGGCTTCGCCCGTGGTACATGTTTACATTTTCTCTACATAAGAACCATCCTCGTACTTCAAGGAATATAATAAAAAAAGAATTATCGAAATCGGTTCAGCCGTTCTCGAGTTATGCGCTTACCAACACATTTTGCGATTCATTTTTATATTTAAGAAGAAGATGCATAGGTGCGTACTACTCCTAGGAAAACTTTAAACTCGCCAGTTGTAACAAGTGACACTTAATAAAATAAACACATTGCACTGCATTGCATACAAATAATCAGTCTAAATAATATATTTGATTTGAAAGCAATAAATGAAAGCATAAAAATTTCCAGGCAAAGGATCAATGATGATAATAATATGAAAGCAACTGCTAATACACGCTAACAATAAATGCCAAAACTTTTCTAGATACTACCAGATGATAAAGGACTTCTATCCCCTGGAAGAAGGGGAGTTGCCAGAAATCTACCAGGACGAGAACCGTCTGGACACTTCCATGTTCTACCGACAGTTTAGCCAGAACTATTGCGACGTGCGCGCTCTTAACTCTGTGTTTACTTACCAGAATGAATATTTGGGCAACAGGTGTGCATAATGTGGTACTTTTTTGAAAGCATATTAAGATAGGGATGTTTTGTCTAAATTTTATTTTAACGTTTCTCATCAATTCTCGTATAGGTATATTAAGAAGAGCTGGAACGTCAACACATTTACACATTGCACATGTTAGGCCGGGAGATACTGACACAAAATTTCGGGTCATTTGTAACAGGATGGCGGTCTAGAGGGGTCTTAGTACGCAATGACAAAAAGAAAAATGATGGTCAGAACGCTGGTACCGGCGGACTAGTCGCGTGGGCGTTAGTCACACTCGTCGGATAAATAGCGAAAGTCCAACGATTTGTAACACAAAAATTTTAGAATTTACCGATAGCCCTTAAAAAAGATGTAGGCGGTAGTGTCATGCCATACTTTGACGATGTGACTTACAGTCCGCCATACCGACGTGAATGCGTTGATTTAAAAAAAACAATTCAACCATTTGTACCGGGCTAACTTTTGCACAGGTAACCATCGTCGTGCAGCCATTTACTAAAATCGCCATGCCATACTTTTCGGACGATTCCAAATGGTCGCCATACCGCGGAAAATCTGCAAATTTTTGAATTTTTTTTTCTCGCCAAACGATTTGTACCACCCTACATTTTTTCTTCAACAACTCCTGAATGATTATAAATAGAAGTGTGATAATGCCATACCTGTGGGAGGTGGCGAATGTGTATAAGATTTTTTTCTTATTGTAAGATTTTATTCGTAGTTTGAACGATTTGTAGCAGTATGGCACTAATTTTTCCCTCTATTAAAAGTATGGCAAATATAATAATGGTCACGTTGCATCATATACTTTCCAAAAATGCCGTACTGGTACAAATCGCCAATTCTTTTCATTTTTTTTTACGACTTGGCTTAAGTCTTACAATCATCCGCCCCATGTTTGCAATCTGCGATATTTTTTTCTAGGTAGAATTGTATACAAACAAACAGAATATAATGATCCCATACTGTAAAAAATTATTTTACGTATTATACAGTCGTATTTTTGAAACGTGACGAATAAATTAATTTTTCAAGTATGGCAGCACTTTTTCCCCCTACTAGAAGTATGGCAAATATAATAATGGTCACATTTTATCAAATACTCTCCAAAAATCCAAATGCAATACTGGTACAAATTGTTTGGCGAAAAAAATTTTTTTTTTGCAGATTTTCGGCGGTATGGTGGCCATTTGGAATCGTCCGAAAAGTATGGCATGGCGATTTTCGTAAATGTCTGCACGATGATGATTACCTGTGCAAAAGTTAGCCTGGTACAAATGGTTGAATTGTTTTTTTTTTTAAATCAACGCATTGCTTCGGTATGGGGGGCTGTAAGTTACACCGGAAAAGTATGGCATGACACTACCGCCTACATCTTTTTTATGGGCTATCGGTAAATTCTAAAATTTTTGTGTTACAAATCGTTTGACTTTCGCTATTTATCCGACGAGTTCGACTAACGCCCACGCGACTAGTTCGCCGGTACCAGCGTTCTGACCATCATTTTTCTTTTAGTCATTGCGTAATAAGACCTCTGTAGAACCGCCATTCTGTTACAAATGACCCGAAATTTTGTGTCAGTATCTCCCGGCCTATGTATGTGTCATATTTTGCAATTGTTTATAAATACAGGGTGATGTAATTGGTGTAGTACGAATATCTAAAAATCTATGAAGAATTTTGTGATACAGTAAATCGAAGAATTATAGACTATTTTACAGTATTTAATAAAATCATTTAATTTTTTGTTCATTTTCATTAGAAATGTCAATTTTTCTCACCAAGGTGGAAATTTGGATGATAAGGATCTTGTTAGAAAAATATAAATTTTGACTAAAATCGGCATTTTTTTTTCAAAAATCAAATTACTAATTAATAATCAGAGTTATCACATTATTAAAAAAAATAAGCCAAACTATACACAATTTTTACCTACTTGATGCAATCCTCAAAGATCATGGACATAGTGTATTGCGCCTTCCACCATACCATCCAGAACTCAACCCAATAGAGTTACTATGGGGCATAATTAAAGGGAAAGTAGCATCACAAAATGTGAACTTTAACTTGAAAACTGTGGAAGAATTATTTAGAAAGGAAGCAAATGCTATTAGTCTGGATATGTTTAGTGACGTTTGGAGAAAGACGCGAGAACATGAGGAAAAATATATTCAATTAGAACCAAAAGTAGATAATTACACTGACTCATTTATAATAACATTAAGAAATTCCGACGGCGAGTTCTTCGAGCGATGAAAGTTTCAGTGAAGTAGAAGATTACGATTATGATTAAATAGATTCTTCTTTTTCTCTATAGATACTGCTTTCTGAATTGGTGGTAAATGTTAAAACTGTTAAACTGTTATGACGATTCAAAAGTGCTTCTAGAAGAAGTCTAATTGTATAAATGTTTGAGTTTGAGTTTAAAACCAATAGTGTGAAAATTATACAATAAACATGTAACACATATTTGTTAGCGCGTATTGGTAGGTATTACGTACTTACTACAAATATAATATTTCTTAGATATCTTTACTCGACCAAAGTCAGGACAAGACTGCTCCGCAACTGCAGAAGACGTCCGTTATTTAAATCATTATCAAAACAACCATCCGTGTGTTGGGAGTGAGCGCACGTGTTATTTGTATTGTTTTTATGACCTGAAATTTAATTATTATTTGATAATTGAATAATTATTAATACTTTTATCCAATTGATTATTATTAGAATAAATAATTAACTTCATCAATTGATTTACTTTTAAATTATAATTTTACAGGTAAATTATGAGAGCTTTCATAATTATATTTGCATATATTTATCTACAACGCACCCATTTTACAATTCAAGTCTAAAATGAAACTAGAGTCGCATTTATTTTTGAACATACTGTAAGTGAAATTGCATAAGTGTGAGTACTGTGAACATGCCAGCTTTCCTTAATTGACCGATATCGTTACCGATGTCATTACTAAAAGTTATAATTAAACAAGTTAAATTAAAACAAAACTATCTTCAAAAACGTCGTCTTACTCCATGACGTGACCGTATTCCCATGACGCGACCTTGAAATTTTACTCTCAACGCGCCTAAAGAAGTTTCATTTAAAAAATATTTACCTTTCAGTGGCCGGCTCGTAATTACGCCCCTAACGGACCGTTGTTACCTCACCCTCATGTGCGCGATGCACTTGAAGTTTGGCGGAGCGCCCGCAGGCCCCGCCGGCACCGGCAAGACTGAGACCACTAAGGTTGAGCGCCTGTTTATATATCGGCACATTTTTTTATTGTATTTGACGGTAGCTCACTATTTCAAAACATAATATCATAACATATTGATCAAATTATGAATGAAAACTTCATAATATAATGCAGCTTTCTCTCCCTCTAAAGTCTAAACGAATGAAACATATGAGCTTAAAATGCAATTGTTTCATATTATTTAGTATAAAGTTCTACCTTGGAACTTGACCCATTGCCATATTTCTACACGTGGCTTCACTGAGCAACCTACAATATCTGTGCCTCCAGTGAATAAAGGAGTAAGACGAGTTATTCCCTTTGGTTTTTAATGCACCATTGGATTCAGCTCGTCAAAATACATAACATATCAAAAGGTCATATCTCTAGCTGCGTCCTAACCCATTTTTTCGAATGACCCAAACGGTATATGTAGGGTGTGATTAACGGTATAAGTTACCTTATCCCTCATTTTAGGCAATCGCAAAGGAACTATTCGTCTCGAGTCAAAAGTACCCACGAACTCAAAGACATATGTGTAGTTATACTTTTTGAATAAAGACTTAATTCATTTTGTTCCATCCGTGCTAACACTATTTTGGTAGTATAAACGCAATTGTGTCATTTTTCTAACATGAGCATAAAGGAACAACTCTTAGTGTCATTGGTTCAAGTGACGACATGAGACAGTTTCGCATTAATGTGTTGCTATTGGTCTATTTGAATACTGCACGGAAACAACACACACTATTCCTTTTTGCTTAATATTATTTTTCAATCGTTTTTTCAATAAATCTGCAACAACAAATCTTTATATTTTTAAAAAAGGTATTTATCAGTTAACTTGGGATACTAATATATTTCTATGGAAATTAACTATTTTTTGCAATAGATATTAAAAATACAGTTTTAATTAACACATTAAGTGCATTTAATGATAATAAACTCTTTGTTTATATAAATACAGAACGATAATTGAATCATCTAAAAAAAGCCAACAAAAATGTTAAACTTATATTTTCTTCTGATAATTGGGTAAGTTTTTAAAAAATAACTAGTTTTTAATCATTTTTAAAAAATTTAATCTAACTATAATAATACTATAGTCTATAATAGTCGCATAAAAAAAAGTATTTATAACCAGTCTTGACAATTATGAATATTGTGTTCTCCGCATATAGCGTTTTAGCCACTGTGCTTTGGTAATTTGCCTTTTTTTAAATAGGAAAAAAATCCGCAATATCGATACTTCTTTGGTCCTGCATTTTCGTAAACATATTATGGATACTCTGGTACCACATATTTTGAAGAAATTGGGCTATTGTCACGTAGAGTCTCTTCAAAGTGCGTGCCACAAGTCGTATTTGCATCCAAGGCACCTTCAAATCTGTGCTTAATTTTTTCATAAAATCTTTGGGGCTCATTGTAGTTTCTTTATTTATCTACATTATTTTGATATTATATGATATAGAAATTGTTAAAATTCCATATCATGCCGTAAAATATCGCCACAGACCACCTATAACTTTTCCTGTAACTGAACATACAGGAATATGGTTTTCGGGCTTCTCTTATCTCTTTATAGTACTTGTATCCTCAATGTATACCACCATGACATATTCGTTTTTACTCCGGACAACATCTTCAGCCACCCAATCCCCTTGCTTGGAGTCCAAATCCAGCGGAGGACAATAATCGTCATTTACTAAAATTGAAGGTTTTTCGTCCTAGTATAAAAGTTGTCTGGATCCCATTTTATACTCAATCTATAGTATAATACTATATCATGTGAAACGTGACTTGGAAAAAAAATTATTCAAATAAATCACAAAATAAAAATTTGAAACAATCTTAAAAGTTACGAAAAGCCCAATTATACGTCAAAATGACGCACAACATCCTCTTTCCAACAAAATGGCGGAATTTACCGGGATGAGCCAACTATGTACTGCTAGGTCTCGACGGCTAATAAGTTGGTTCTGGATTTTGCAGCGATTAAATACATACATACAGGGTAAATATAGACATAAATGCAGGGTAAATATAGAAGAGTACATACGTCAAATTTACGTAGATTGGACTTCTAGGGTTAAATGCATAAATACCTAAATGTTGTTTTGTTTTTATTATCTAATAACGATAAAAAACCCGTTGATTTCATTCGTTTTTCAAGCTACGTGCATAGTTTTTCCACTAAAAGGTCTCAATTGAGTCATAAAGTACACAAATTTCAAGCATAATAAGTCACATCATTTCTATAAAACCAAAACTGGCAATAATATAAGTCGTGTTGTGCGATTATGAACATAGTGCATAAGGGCATAAGTCGTTATATTGCAAAGAGTAAAAAAAAAATTATGTGAATACATTGAGTTATTCCATGAAGTACTCGTTCATAAGGCCACAACTACAAAAAAACACGAAAAAAGTATATTTATGGGGTAGTTACAATATGTGTTCATATGTAAAACTATAGTCTAACATCATATCTTACCCATACAAGCTTAAAATTTTGAATTTATAAAGATTTAGTATTGATATATAGTTTTTTGTCTCTCCTGAAAAGTGCTGTTTTTGAGTTATTCCCTTATTCACTGGAGGCACAGATATTTCCGCTGTATTTCAGTTTATTTGATTGTTTTCGTATTCTTTAATAAAAGGTTTATTACTTTTAAATTTATATACATAAATTTAACTACAACGCTTTAATTGCGTGATGGTACGAACAACCGAACATTATTCTAAAAAGTATGTATGAATAACAATAATAAGGATTTGTTTCCTGATATTTATATAATATCCTAACGTGATGGTTAGTGAACACCGAAATTGGCAATATTATCATAGTTTAAAAATTACTCACTGTTCTTCCCTGGTTAACTTTTAAAATTGTATTGACTATTATATAGTTATAAATGATTTCAGGATTTAGCCAAAGCATTGGCTGTGCAATGCGTAGTCTTCAATTGTTCGGATCAACTGGATTTCATGGCGATGGGCAAATTCTTCAAAGGACTTGCAGCGTTAGTTGAAAATTTAATTGTTTAGTACTAAAATATAATACAGGTAAATTAGCTTGGAGAAATTTTTGCATATGTAGTGGTGTGTATATTACTCAGATCTTAGAGCGCGTTTCCACTATATCGTTCTGGCCTATACAAAAATGTTTCGATATCCTAACATTACTATTTAATTTTATACTTATTCCTAGCAACACTTTTGTTTTCAATAAAAACAAGTTTTTATTTGAAAGAAAATGGTTTTGACTTTATAAAAAAAAAATATATCATTCAATTTCACGTCCTTGAGCAAACGACAAGGCGACTACCGTGAAACAATAAAATATCGTGTCCATAATAATTTGTTTCATAATTAATATTTGACCATAATAATTACGAAACAAAACAAATAAATAAATCGTCACTTGATAGTGGAAAGTGGAAACACGCACAAAACCAGAATAAACCAGTTTACGCTGTCCGCAGGTGCCACGTGCAGTCGTTTGGTACCGTTAGAACATAAAGCACACATTTCATTCAAAAATTATAATTATTACGTATAGACCGGGAGATATTGACACAAAATTTCGAGTCATTTGTAACAGGATGGCGGTTCTACAGGGGTCTTAGTACGCAATGACAAAAAGAAAAACGATGGTGTGAACACTGGTACCGGCGGCTTAGTCGCGTGGGCGTTAGTCGAACTCGTCGGAAAAATAGCGAAAGTCAAACGATTTGTAACACAAAAATTTTAGAATTTACCGATAGCCCATAAAAAAGAAGTAGGCGGTAGTGTCATGCCATACTTTTCCGGTGTGACTTACAGCCCGCCATACCGACGCGAATGTGTTGATTTAAAAAAAAACAATTCAACCATTTGTACCAGGCTAACTTTTGCACAGGTAACCATCGTCGTGCAGCTATTTACGAAAATCGCCATGCCATACTTTTCGGACGATTCCAAATGGTCGCCATACCGCCGAAAATCTGCAAAAATTTTTTGTTACAAATGACTCGAAATTTTGTGTCAATATCTCCCGGTCTAGTAGTTTAATTGTTAAATTTTGTATTTGTTGATTGTTGTTATTATTTGTATTGTTATAATATTTGTTGAAGTGTTTAATTTGTGTGTAAATGTCATTGAGATAATATTAATATGGAGTCGATACCGCCTACATCACTTATGTTCCACTCAACATACGTCATGTGGCGTAACTGCACTCAGTCGCTTGCTCGCTCATTGGCGCGAACGTCACGCTCATTTTTTATTTGTTTTAAAGTGAAACGCATCAAATATGCCTACGTGTGTGTTACGATATTGCACAAATAATACAAAGAATACGGAAAAGTGCAAAGGAATAACTTTTCATCAGTAAGTAACTAGATAATAATTTTTAAAACTTAGTTAGAGCAAAATTTTTGGCGGGCGACATTTTGTCATAGATTAAAAATTTAAGATATGACATTGGGCATGAAATAAGTGTTGTTAGATAATATTTGCTGGCGTATATTTTTATAGTATAAAATAATAATTTTACATATTTAGAAAAGCATAGACTGGTTGTTAATTATTGAAAAAAGGTGAAATCATGAAATATGAATATCAATTACTTAATCACCAATTTTTTTTTGTTAATTGATTTTAATCAAGTTTTTAATTGATATTGTATAAGCTACTGACTTGAACGTATAATTGAATTATTATTTATTTATCTGCACTAATATTATAAAGAGGAAAACTTTGTTTGTTTGTTTGATTGTAATGAATAGGCTCATAAACTACTGGACCGATTTTGATGAAATTTGGCACAGACAATCTTTAGACCCTGAGAAAGAACATAGGCTACTTTTTATTGCGAAATATGTACCACGGGCGAAGCCGGGGCGGACCGCTAGTTCAGAGATAAGTAATTAATATTTTTTCTATTTAAGGTTTCCATGTCTGGGCCGTGAAGAAAGGGAAAAATGGGTAAAATTTGTCCAAAACAACCGCAGTGAAGAAACCTGGTTACCATCCGATAGAACTTGCGTCTGTTCATTGCATTTTCGCGATGAGGATAAATATACCACAAAAGCGGGAAGGCGTTTTCTAAAGAGGTCTGCTGTTCCTTGTATTGATGTTAGTAATAATAATAAAATTTTACGGATTTGTATAACAAATAAAATATTATTTTAGCCATCACTAACATTATTATTATTATATTTATTTTAGCCGAAGGTGTGCTACAATAGTACTGGAACAATACAAGCAATTTCTGAGCCGGGAACATGTTCTGAGGATGATGAACTAAATAAACATTTTGTACAAAATTACACGGCTTTTATTTTTTTTCTAAAAAAGGCTCAATTTGTAAGGAATGAAACTTCCCATAGCCCTGACTGAACCTAAAACCCGAAAAAAATTAAATTATTCCATATGACGTCACTATTTACATCATCCTATATTATATGCCAGATATTGTTAGCCCCGCGTAGTAAAGTCAGTTTATACCTAAAATAAATATTAAGTAAGTACAAAGAAAATTTCAAGTCAACGTGCATGTAAGGAGTGGCACCCAATAAAATAGACAGAATGAAACAAAGTGTCGCCTCTATAGCGGTGAGTCAGTGACATCGCATAATCTATGACTGTCTAGCCGTCATTCGCGCGCCCCGCGCCGCCGCGCTTGGCGCACAGATTTTGTTCGTGGTGTCTGCTCCATACGAAGTAATATTATCTCAATGGTAAATGTTGTAACTTTATATTGTTAATTCAAAATGGCTCCAGTGTTAAAACATGGTCGAGGCAAGCCTTTGACTTCTCAAACTAAAGAATTAAACTTTAAATGTCGTTTCTTTTTCAGGTTAGTAAATTTTTCATTTTAGTAACATTGTTAATGTAAAAGTTATACGTATGTTAAATGTGCAAATATTAAAATAAAGTCTCATCTTTTTCAGAGGAGAAACACATATAGTTTAATTTAAAATCCCTTATATATATAAAATAAAAACTAAAAATAAAATGTTGTTTTATTTTATTTGCTGACCATACACTACTACAAACGCAAAAATTTCTCCAAGCTAATTTACCTGTACCTATGTATTTTAGGAATTTTATTCTCACTGCGTTTGGCGTTGTATTCATTAAATGATCCTGTAAAATATAATGTTATTACAAAAAATATGCATGTACTTGCATAGTTTATCAGTGATATCCTTTGTCTTAGTGCATACTTTCCTTATTTTATGACAAGGACGTGTCGTGGTTTAAAATATTTCAAGTTTTATTTTATATTTTTATGCGAATAAAATGATGCCTAGGACCTATCCAATCAATTAGACAAAATATACTAATTAAGAATCTGTTACACACTTTTTACACACTTACCTTTTCCCGCCCTAAAACTGGAACGTCCTTGTATTATTTTATCATCATCTTATAAAATATGTCTATCCGGCTGTGCGGAATAATAAATTAATATTAATAAAAGTTTCATACAATAATTCTAAACAAACATTTTGTTGCATATTAACTGAGATTATTCTATAAACTGATACTGATACTATAAGTAGTATTATAATTTATAATCATTAAATTTAAAATTCGAATTCGCAACGCACGCGCGCGTGGATACCAAAACTATGACGCGCGAAACGCACGCAAGAATCATGACATTCGGAATTTAGAAATAACATTTGTTTTATTTTTCCCGCTATTCGAAATTATATTATATGATATTATTTATTTATTTTAAAAAATTACATTTAATTTAATTTTAATTATTGCAACAAAATAACATATTCAGCTATAGACACAGACACGGCGCGGCGCCAGAAAAAAAAGTAACGCGCGTTCTAGAAAAATTTGAATTTGCGCGCTCGAATTATACCATTCTGTGTCATATTTTATTAGATGCATTATTTTCTTTTCATTTTGGTTTTTATTTAATAAGCTGAGTGTTATCCTTAAACTAGTAGTTATTAGCTTTATAAATATGCGTCGGTTTTTAATTTATCAGTAATTATATTATTTTAGAACTAATAATTAATAATGGTATTTACAGATCTGGCGCATGGGCGTGCTTTGATGAATTCAACAGAATAGACATTGAAGTACTTTCAGTTGTTGCTCAACAGGTAAATAATTATTAATATTGTAAAATTATAAACGCACTGTTTACAGATTTGTTAATTTTATGAAAAGAAATTTTTTGTAACTATTTACTTCCAAGTTAAAATATTACAGCAAGATAATGTTATGCATAGTAATATTAGTTTGTGTCACTATTTAATACGTAGTATTTTCATTATTTAGGTGGTGACCATACAAAAAGCGCAAGTCGCAAAAATGGAGAAATTTTGGTTTGAAGGTGTAGAATTACCATTGAAAGCGTCATGCTCTGTTTTCATTACTATGAACCCTGGATACGCGGGTATGTCCGTAACAAAAAAAATTGGTTGTCTGTAAAGTCGGTTTACTGACGATAATTGAACGTGACAACGTCCGATTGTGCTTCTTTGTCGCTCGTTCCGCGCTCTCGCTCGCACTTCAAGCCCATGGAACGCCTCAGATGAGTCAGAGCGAGGTAACGCCGCATGAGTCATGTTTTTTCGTGCGTGCAGCCGGCTTTATCGAATTATAAGACGTTGTCACGTCAAAATTGGATTTATTAATACGTAACAATATAATCATGATAAATTCAAAATTAATAGTTCTTATTATTAAAAGTGTGTGCCGAGCACACAGTGTGTCAGAAGTAAAACTTCTTTGGCAAGATTCAAAGATACCAAAATCGTCGCCTTACTCCATGACGTGACGGTATTGCCATGACATTTCATTGATTGGAATGTATAAATGTTACGTTTAAAATATCTTAATATTATTTAATTTCTAACTATTGTCACATATCTTCGTTATTAAAAACTAAAAATTACTTACTATTAAAATATTTTACAGGTCGTACCGAGTTACCGGACAATCTCAAAGCCCTATTCCGTCCCATAGCTATGATGGTCCCCGATTATGCTCTAATCGCTGAAATATCACTGTTTTCGTATGGATTCTTTGAAGCGAAACTACTCGCTGGAAAGATTACTACTACTTTTAGATTGAGCTCAGAGCAATTGTCGTCACAAGTAAGAAAATTTGTTGACCAAATATTCTAAAATAAAACGCAGCTTATAGCAATTTAACGTAATTGGGAATTATAGCATACAATCTTGCAAAAATACATATAGATTGAAAAACTCACGTAGGTCTACACGTGAACGTTGTTTTAACTTTTTGGAATGTCTGCCATTTAAGTGTAGCTATGACCTTAGAGCAAAGGCTATGACTGATATATACATAACAAAACGCGGTGTAAACGCAAGTCAATAACTTTTTGGAAGTACCTATTTGAAACTAATTACACGAGGGAGAAATCTACGTGAAAAGGTGTATAAGTCGCTGTCATGTGGTTAAATCTGTTATTTGATGGAATGACTAGCCCGTTCATTGAATGACGGCAGCATCTACATCAATTATAACAATTTTATCTACCTACTTTATTTATTATTTGTATGATTAACTTAGTTTTATCCTACACCAAAATGTATAATATTTATCGTGCGTTAATTCAAACCAGGATCACTACGACTTTGGCATGCGAGCTGTAAAAACTGTGATACTGGTCGCTGGTAATTTGATACGTCAGATGCCAGATGGAGATGAAAGGCAGATAGTTCTTAGGGCACTGAGAGATGTCAATGTGCCTAAGTTCCTTGCTGACGATCTGGTATTGTTTAATGGTGAATATTGTAGAATGACATTTTGTAGTTTTTCGTAAAGTGCGTGTAAAATAATGTGTATTTATTCTGGATATAACAATATAAACTAGAATTGAAAGTAGGTATAATTCTTACGTAAGATATATAAATTTTCGAACGTTCTGTTTATATATATTGGCAATTTGAGAATAATGTCTTCAATTGTATAGAAACAATAGCCTCATGTAATTTAAAGATATACAGAAGCATTCTGGAAATCGTTACAATTTACAGAGAAAATCAGTATTTGTTTATAATATTTCGTCGGACAATATAAGTAGAAGACCAAAACAAAACAGAGAATTCTTAGAACTTGACGCGCTTGTGTGCGTGTTAACTGACATTATTGTTACACATACATGGGCACACAAACCACCAGACAATTTCATACATGTTATTCTTTCAACGGTTCAGCCTTTCAGGCTTTCGAAGAAAAAGCAAACGATGAGCTGTGAATGAACATGACGCACGTACTCTTATTTGTTTTCAACTCGCGTCAGATTACAGTTTAAATATAGCTTTTCACTACATGCACACAACCTACATCGAAAAAATAAAAATGAATAGTATTATAATATATGGAAATAATTTAATTTACCTACATAAAATTTCCGTTGTAATAAGTTTAGTAAATTCAAACATTTACTTATTCAACAAGGCTTTTAAAAATGCTTAAAAACCGTTAAAATACGAAAAGAAGTTATTTGCCACCTGTTTAGAAAGCAGTTGTTAACAAAAAAAATCACGAAAATCTGTAGTTGCTAATATATTACCTATACCAGGTATAATATCGGATTTGTTCCCACGTGTGGAAATCCCAGTAGTGGACTATGGTATCATGGAGCAGTCTATAAGAAACATGCTTGTAAAGAGGGGTTATGACGACTTGTACAGTAAGTTCTTATCGATTGAAAAATAATATTATGTATCTGTTGAATTAATTTGGTTTTTTTTCCCCAAATGGTTGATGAACACAAGATCCACATTTAATTGGAATGAAGACTATTTTTCTTTATTTAAATAAGCTTATACAGCTATCTAGGTACCCATGAATTTCTGATCAAAATATCTGTGTAACAACACTTCATAACCTTTGACAAAACACGTTTATGTCAATATTTTTTTCAGCATTCATATTCAAGATAATACAACTGTATGAAACTACAGTAGTGCGGCATGGTCTGATGTTGGTTGGTCCAGCTGGTTCAGGAAAAACAAAGGTAAGGATAAAAACATATTGTTACAGAACGAAAAAATAGTTATTAATAAAATAAAACTTGGTGAAAAACTGTTTACTTAACACTTTTACTATACAACTTTTAAGATCTACCTTTTGAAGTCCCACGAGATAGATTTTAAGAATAACATTTTCGGGCTTCACTGCTTATAAAAAAAATAAAAACTTTCACAGCTAAGATTAGCTTTCCTCGGCTCAATTTAATTGTTATTAAATTTAATACTTTAGTGCTTTATTTCTAACTTTGTTAAGATTTATTTGTGAGTGTACTGATTTATTAATCAGAACATTTTAACGGCCTTTCAATACCTTGAATATGAAAATTAAATAATAGGTATTACTCATATTTAGTTTCATCTGTAACTGTTGTGCATATAAATAGTTATAAAACTCAATCTTACCGCATAAAGAAAAAGAACAATAATTGTAGACCTTTATAAAAAACTCACAAAACACCGAAAGAATTTTTCAAATCGGACCAGTAGTTCTTGAGATTAGCGCGTTCAAACAAACAAACAAACAAACTCTTCAGCTTTATAATATTAGTATAGACTAAAGAAAAAACTTATCTTCAAAACACCACCAGTGCTACGAGATCCTTCGAGACGCGCTAACCGCTATTAAGGGCAAGCTAGCGCCCGACGGGTTTCCCTTCACCCCGGTGCACACGTTCGTGGTGAACCCCAAGTCGATCACCATGGGACAGCTGTATGGCGAATTTGATCTGCAGACGCATGAATGGTTATTGAAACTTGTGTTCATTGTTGTTGATCAAAATGAGGGTAGTTTTGAAAATAACAATGGCGTTTCTAAATCTATTTTTGCTACGTTTGCAGTTGAACTGAATGCGTCTTTTTTCAAACAAGCAAAGTTATGGTTTTGAGTAATTTTATATAAATATTTACATAACTTTGCCTTTTGAATGCCGAAATAAATACTGTATTCAGAATTAAAAAAAATACAAGTGTTAAAACTGAAATGCAAACTTTTCTTTATCTGTTTCCTAAAATCAGCATCTGTTTGAAACATTAATATCATAAAGCAAAAGAAGTCGTGGATATTAACTAGTATTTATACAAACTTATTATAGGACGGATGGCATTCTATCGAGTTTGGTTAGAGCCGGTATCGCGGTGGAAGACACGGACAAGCGATGGTATATCTTCGATGGGCCCGTGGATGCTGTTTGGATTGAAAACATGAACACTGTGTGTACATAATGTTATTTGTACTATTTCAATAACTACGATATTGATATAGAAAACCTTTCTTTGCTTACCTTCTGTTTCTTATCGCAATGAGTTGATCGTCCTCGAAATTAATGAATTCATCCTTTGAACTCAAAACATGGGTTATTTTTATTGGGCAGTTGATACTGCTTATTTTTTTCCACTTTAATTATCTTTACTTGCGGATTTCCTTATTTAAGTACATTCTTATTTGAAAATTATGTGCTATTTATTTTCTACCTTTTTTCTGATTTAAGGCCGTGTACGCGGTCCGTGCGCTGTTTGGCTCAAATATGTGATTTTTCAAACCAGATTGTCCATCAACCACTTATCTTACAAACATATGAATTACTAATAATTTTAGGAAATTTTATTGTCTATGTAGTTAGTTAAGAGTTTTTTTCAATTAATACAGTATTTGTGAATACCATCAAGATAACTGAGCCGATGATTACTTGATTTCACTTTTAGTGTCAATTTCGAAGCTAAAAATATCTGAAATTGCTGACAGATCTAACACACAATTTTTTTTAACTAACTGCAAAAATCCTTATTAAAATAGTTAGTTAAAAGATTTTTTTATTTTGGACTCCTAACTTACGAAATTAAAATCCGAACAATGTGAATTTTTTTAGAAATTATAGTCGACAAAATGATTATTTTCACCAAGATATTTGACTTAATTGAATATAATTTATACATATTGCAATAAAAGAATGTCTTACTTATAAGATAAAATTTAAAAAATCAACTAAGGTACCTCTATTATTTTTCTACAATTTTTTTTAAAGTACTATAAAACACTGCGCGCGACCCGATTAAAATCAGTCGGCAGCGAGCCTTTCCAGAGAGAGGACATGTTGCTCGGCGCTCTCCTGTGGACCTATGCTGTTCATAGTAAAAGGATAGCGCAAGCCGCGATCTATCGTAATAGATCGCGGAGATTTTGACTTGCGTTAAATTGAATAAGCGCTCTTAATTACTCCCTGATCAGCAAAACCATATCTCCAGGTGCTAGACGACAACAAGAAGCTCTGTCTCTCAAGTGGCGAAATCATGAAACTCACAGACAGACAGCGGATGATCTTCGAAGTGGCGGATCTGGCTGTGGCATCACCAGCTACGGTGTCTCGCTGTGGGATGGTGTACCTGGACACGAGGGTCGTGGGGTTGCAGCCGCTGGTGAACGCGTGGATGAAGAGCAATTTGCCACCGGTTGGTCACTAGAAAAAAATTGTTTCAGTGTACATATGGTAAAAGCTGGTGGTCAAAAAAGGTGGTGATCAAATCTTCGTGGCATATTAAAAAATCTCTGACGAAAAATGGGTTACTTCCCGACATAAATGTACATTCAGACAGCGTGACTATATTTTGGTTATTACAGGACTATAACGACAATATTTAGCGACATAAAAATTTAATTGTTTTATTACAGATCGCAGACAACATTCGCAAACCCCTCTACAACCTCATCACCACCTACTTGTACCCATCCTTAGTGATATTACGTTCAAAACTTACCGAAATTGTGGCCTCAATAGATTCTTCTCTTGTACTGAAGTTTTTGGAACTACTGGATTATAGATTGAGGCCGCTGACTGGTAAAGACGATAGACCTCCACCTGGAGGTGCCTTTCTTGCTATGATGCGTGAGTTTGTGAATAAATTCTTGAAGTAAATAATTTGTTGGCTACTAAGTCGATCCTAAAACATTTTAGAAAAAGTGGTTGCATTAATTATGACAGTTTTCCATACTCGCAAGATTTTACAGTTATGTTTTTTTTTTAATAACTTAAATAAAAACTATTTGAACTGCTTATGTGTGTGTGAGTTTATTTAAAATTGGTTAAAAAAATAAGTATATTTTTACGACGTGCCGTACGGCGTACACGCTAATAAAATTAATATCTTAATTCCATACGTTAAGTTTAATTCCGATTCTGATTTAACGAAATTTTATCGTCCAGCAAAACTAGCACCATGCTGGGTGGTATGGGCGGTTATCTGGTCGGTGGGCGCCACCTGTGACCACACGGGTCGAGCCATCTTCTCTGACTTCATGCGCAACCTCATGGAGGAGAGCGGCACCAAACCAGCCTTCCCCAAGGAGGGCAGGGTTTATGATTACACGTGGGTGTTGATATAATCAGATACAAATACAGAAATAGATAGAAACACTGACACAGATATAGACTGACGCAAACGCAAACATAGAGGGAACACGACACTCACACTGACACTGACATCGACACTGCCACTAAAATTGATACATATGAAGACAACAATAGTACTCGCTTCGGCAGTACATATACTAAAAAAAAAAGACAACAATACAGACACAAATACAAAGATAGAAACAGACAAAGATATATGTAGATGTAGACGTAGATGCAGAAACACGCTTCAACTAGCTCTAGATCTAGGAATATGAATATGTTACTTAAAATAATTCAGGACGTATAAACTTGAAATATTTTTATGTAGAATTAAAAAAGCGAGTATAGTATTTCTGAATTTTTGCAAAATTTACTAAGATGGTAAAAAATCTTGGGAATGATTAATAAAATATCCACAATCATAAAAATACTTTCCAAGATATTGAATATTTAATTTTGATAGACTTCACGATGGTGGATTCACGGATCCAACGGATGATGGTGAGCCAGCAAATCCCTACTGGTACAACTGGATGGCAAATCTGGAAGAGTATGAAGTGGACCCTGAGTGGCAGTTTGCTGGTGTGTGTTATATATGTTTAAATATGAGATCATTATTTAAGAAATATATGAGAGAAATTCTGCAATTTGCAATAAAAATATACGAATTGTGCGTGTGATGATGAATTGTTCCTTATTTTTACGCACCAGTAAAAAGTTAAGTAATTGTTCCATAGAGCTCTAAATGTGGTATGTCTTGGCAAGCTAAAGAAAAAGCTAGATTATCGACGAAGGATTAATTTAGGCACATGCTTTTCGAGGCATCAAGGTACCAATCATCAATAGAGTTTGTGTTTTGTCCAGACATCGAAGTGCCGACATTAGACAACGTGCGCAGTGCGGCATTACTCGGCTACAAGATCGCGAACTACAACCACGTGATATGCGTCGGGCCAACCGGCACCGGCAAGACGGTCACCATCAGCTCGAAGCTCTCCAAGGGGTTGCATAAGAAGTTTATTTGTGAATTCCTCGTATTTTCAGCGAGGACTTCTGCTAATCAGACGCAGGTAATATTTATATATTTTGGGGGTAGTCGTAAAATTTGATGTGATGTCTTAATACCGTTTTAACTTGAATTTTCAATAACCTATTCCTATAAACTTACACATGTACAGGATTTAAAAGATGACATATTAAGGTTATAAAATACAGAGATGAATTTTATAAAAATTAAAAAAACTGATGAAATAGTGTATGTTTTGTTTATTCAAACCTGTCTCGTGTTTCCTTTCCGCGTTTTTCAATACTTCTGAAAAGTCCAATGAAATCCTGTAACTATATAGAAAGAAAAAAAAATAGAAAGAAATCTGATAAAGCAGTTTTAATCAAAAATTATTTTCGCGTTTTTCAATGTTCTTCATAATTTTGAATTTTTCCAGTTGAAAAATCCTGTATATAGAAGAAGAAAGAAGGAAAAGAATACGTTTTTTAATCAAACCTGTCTCGTCACTCCTTTGCACGTTTTTCAATATTACCTTCCTCAACCATCGAAAAATTCCACCCTTCCAATTTGAATTTGTATACACAGGACGTGATAGACAGCAAGCTGGAGCGTCGCCGTCGCGGCGTGTTCGGTCCGCCGCCCACCAAGCGGCAGGTGTTCTTCATCGACGACCTCAACATGCCCGCGCTCGAGGTGTACGGTGCACAGCCGCCCATCGAACTGCTCAGGCAGTTTATGGACTTCTCTGGTCTGTTTTACTCTACAGTTAAGAGTACTTTGACTTTTCTGGTCTGTAATACTATATAGTTAAAAGAACTGGGATAGTAGATAGGTTGAATTTCTTGTTAGAAATGTACAGGAAAAGTTTAATACTTCCGTAAAATGGTAATGTAATTTGTCCATTCTTATACCTAGTACTTATGAATATGAAGTATTATAGTGTCCCAATTGTATAAACAATTTATAATGCAGTAGTTGTTTCGTAGTAGTTCATAGTCGCATCGATTTTAAAAACAGCGTCTCGATTCAAATTCAAATTATATTTATTTGCAAGAATGGAGTTGCAAATTACAGATGTTTTGGTTACAATATTAAGTGGCTATTACATTCTACCCATTAATTGACTCGACTGAGAGATGGTAGTAAATTTGCACAAGGTATTTTTTTAAACTCCTATCTTTTCCAAAGCAGGGGAAAAATTGCCTTGTTCCCATGTTAAAGAACGATATCTATACTGGGCAGGGTGGTACGACCGTACGAACATCGGCGAGTTCAAGACGCTGATCGACGTGGGGGTGGTGGCGGCGATGGGGCCGCCGGGGGGAGGGCGGAACCCCGTCACCATGCGACTCATGAGACACTTCCACTATATCTCCTTCACAGAGATGGAGTTTAACAGCAAGGTGCTGAACAAAAAATAAATTGTACGGTTAGACAGACAGACGGGACAGTTGTAGATCATCTGTAAAATTTGCACAAAACAATTTGCATATGCTTTTCTTTTGCCAAAATCTAAGGATTGGAATTCTGCCGTACCGTAAATTTTTCACCTGTTTATAAACTGGATAAAATTAAAACTAATTTGAATGGGTACTTTCAATGCTGCAACTTAGGATGCGTTATACAGAGAAATAAAAATAATATAAGCCACTAGAATTATTTGTGAATCATCCTTTCCTGAAATTTACAATTATTCATTCTTTCCTCAATTTTAACAACGTCCTAAACGTATAAAAATAAATTTCGATCATTTTTTTATTATTATTATGATACTATTTAACCTTTCACTTTCCAGTATTGCATCTTCAGCACCATACTAAAGTCTTGGACGCGTAACTTCGAAAAAGTCTCCATCCGCGAAGATCCCTTCCTCAAAGGATCTATCGACATCTTCAACTCGCTGGTTGAAGAACTGTTGCCAACTCCGACTAAATCACATTATACCTTCAACCTCAGGGATTTGAGTAAAGTTTTCCAGGGCATCTTGATGATGGACCCTCATCTTGTGAAGGTAAGTATAGTTCATCTATCTGTTTAAACGTAACAATATTTCTTCATCTCTGTCTATGGGTCACATTACACAAATACCATAAACATTTATTAATTATTTATGAAAATAATGTTGTGATCATTATATTTAGTTGTTAAAAATTAACTATATTGTAAGCATTGTATTTCAGGATGAAGATGACGTAATTCGTCTTTGGTACCACGAACACCAGCGTGTGTATCAGGATAGATTGGTTAACAGTGAGGATCGCAAGTGGTTTGTCAAGTACGTACACAGTTAATATTATTATTGTTGATCAAAGATATTATGAACTATGCAGGTTAAATTTGGTTGTCGACCTTTTTTTTAAACTACCCACATCACGTTTTCAGTCAATTTATAGATGTTGGTGTAACTTTTCTTTTCTTGTATCTATTTAAGAGTTTCACATGTTGATGATAGATAATGTAATTTTTGTCAAACTATATGCGGATGAGAATTGTTCAAATGCATTCGGGTCAAACTTTGACCGCTTGGCGATCCAAGTTCCAATTCAATTATAAAACTATTGCAAAATGATGAAGCTAATGACTTCTATCATGGCATACAGTCT
The DNA here is from genome assembly GCA_907164665.1 of Colias nastes. Lineage (NCBI taxonomy): Eukaryota > Metazoa > Arthropoda > Insecta > Lepidoptera > Pieridae > Colias > Colias nastes. The sequence goes on along the minus strand of CAJQZM010032748.1, from coordinate 14,180 downwards.
GCTTAACAAGAAAATCAAATCGGAGTTTGGCAAGAAAGCCAGTGACGTCGTCGGTGGAAGATTGATGCTCTTCGGTGACTTTATGGACATCGGAGCTGATGATAAGAAGTACTTGGAGATCACTGACCAGAATGAGGTTTGATTAAGAGTTATTAAATCTCAGGACTGAATAGGAGCAGATAAACGGAACAACAAAAAATCTTAAGTATTCGTTTCCAACGTTGACAATATTTATTTCAAGGTCAGAATATTCGCGAATTTTTAGCAGTAATGCAACCGATTCACGTGGTTGCATGGAGCGCCGTCTCTGTTCGTTTTATCTCCTCATGTGCCCAGTAGATCAAAAAATTTAAAATCTGATGTCATAAATATCATAATCACATTCTACGCACCTCTTTTATAAAGGCCTGCTTTTTATTTCAATTCTGAATTATTGTTCTGATTTGTACACTACGTTTTGGAATTTTCAAAAAATCCCCGATTATCGATCCTTATATAGTTGCTTTGGGACGTTTACTCAGAATCATGGTCTAATTGCGAGGTTTGAAGGTGATCATCGTTTACCCCAACACCCTGTATATCGTTTGTAGCTAGACGAAGTGCTAGCCCACTACCTGAACGAGTACAACCTGTCGTCCACTGCGCCACTCGAGCTGGTGCTGTTCGACGACGCGGTGGCGCACCTGTGCCGGCTCGCGCGCATCATGCGCCAGCCCATGGCCAACGCGCTGCTGCTGGGCATGGGCGGATCTGGTATGGGGGAACAAGAGTATAATAAACAATAAAAGACGTGTGGCACTCGGGGACTGCCGCGGTAAAGCTATTGCATAGCATGCCTTCAAGCCACACCTCCGAGCCCGTCGGAGTGGGGAGCGTGAGGTTTTTCGTTACGGAATTTCTCGATTCGGTCCCCGCGCTCAAGGCCCGCGATAGAAGCTATGCAATAGCTTAATAAAATAAAAATTGTTTTAATTCGATTTCTTGGTGTGGTTGTCTAGTTTTTGTAGCAATTTCGTATATTTGCGTGAATAAAATTTAAAGAATTGCGATGTTCAATAAGAACAATAATTATTAACATTATCATGTTGATGATAATTATAACTTTTTTGCAAGTAGATTGAATTATGATTATGTAAGTGGTGATAGTAATGGTGGTAGTGATTAATCTGATGGTAGTCTTAGTTGTGATGATAATACTAGTTAATAATAATAAAGAAAAATACTCTGATGGTAAAATTAAAAATGACGATAAAAATTATTATGGTGGCAGTAGTAATAATGATAATCTGATAATAAGTGTTATCAATAACGATTTTGACGCTTGAAATCGACAAATTATCCAGGTCGCCAATCCCTATCTCGCCTGGCGGCCAACATGTCAGAACTACAGTGCGTCCAAATCGAGATCACGAAAGCGTACGGCCAATCAGAGTGGCGCGATGATCTCAAGCAAACCATGCTGAAAGCTGGTGCTGATAACAGAGGCATCGTGTTTTTGTTCTCTGATGCACAGGTTCTGTTGTATCTTATGATTTTTTATTCTTAACGATTATAGTGCTGTTTACAATAACTTTTTCCTACTGAACTACTAAAGAAACTTCCAGTCTTATTTTGTGTTGTATTCATAAAACTCACAAACATTTTGAAATGAACCAAATTAAATGAAATAATTAATATTTAAATCTCATTAAAATATTGTCAGATAGAAAAACTACAAGAAAGTTTTTTTTCGCAACTCTTTTTGAGTAATTATGATATTGTCATATTTCTTATCACTAAAATACCCGCAGATAAAAATGGAGTCGTTCCTCGAGGACCTGAACAACATCCTCAGCTCTGGGGACGTGCCGAACATCTACGAGGCGGAGGACCTGGACCGCGTGTACGCGTCCGTGCGGCACGCGGTGATGGAGCTCGGGCTGGCGGCCACCAAGGGCAACCTGTTCGCGTGCTACCAGCGCCGCGTGCGCAGCAACCTGCACATCGTGGTGGTGATGAGCCCCGTGGGGGAGGTGCGTTCATTGTGTATTATAGGTAGCAGAAATACGTCTATTTTGTGTTTGTGTTTACAGCTGCTCACACACTTGTTATGATGAGCCTTGTGGAGGGGGTAAGATAGATGGATCAGGTAATTTCATTGGCAAACGGGTTACTCTGAATAAAAGAGATTAGAAAACAGTTAATCTTAGTAAAATATTACAAACCTGCAGATGCATGCCTATACAGCTAATAATAAAAAAGAGCGTGTGCCGAACACACGCGTCAGAAGTGAAACTTCTTTGGCGAGATTCAAAGATACCAAAATCACCTTACTCCTAAATTTTACTCCAAACGCTCCTAAAGTAATTTCACTTCAAAATAAAGAAAATACATCACACAATATCAGTTATAAATAAATGACACCACACGGCAGATATTCCGCGCGCGTCTCCGCCAGTTCCCGTCGCTGGTGAACTGCTGCACCATCGACTGGTTCAGCGAGTTCCAATAAAATAATTACAAAATACAGTTATCCCTTACTAATTACCTACATTATACAGTTATTCCAAATTAACACCGACAAAATACAATAATTTCAAAAAAAATGGTAGATATTCCGCGCGCGTCTCCGCCAGTTCCCCTCGCTAGTGAACTGCTGCACTATCGACTGGTTCAGCGAGTGGCCGCGCTCCGCGCTCGACTCGGTCGCGACGCACTTCTTCGATCACATGGAGGAGCTGCAGACGACGGATGAGATTATTGCCTCTATGGTGGTTAGATGCTTTGATGATTAATTTGGTGTATAGCAAAAAATATGTGGTATGACATGTATTTGTTCCCACATGCAGAATTTAAAGTTAAAAAATAATTGATCAACCTCAAAACATGTTCTATTTCGATAAGTTTTATTTTTTATTTAATTTTTTTGTTACAATTTTTTATTTCTTTTTGGAAAACCCAATGAGCACTATTTCGAGATGAATTTAGATCCAGTAATATTTCAATTCAGCAATTACAAACATAGTAACATAAAACTAAGTTAATTAGGTTTATCTTAGAAGAATTTTCCTTTAAAAATTTCTAATAAATAATTAAATAATATTCCTCGAAAATTTACCACTCCTACAGTCCGTATGCTGCTTCGTACACCAGAGCGTAGTAGAAGCTAGTTCACGTTTCCTCTCGCAACTGAACCGCCTGAACTACGTCACGCCGATGTCGTATATGGAGATGTTGGCGGCGTACGCGGAGATGTTCAGGAAGAAGCAGAAGGCAATACTACATGAATCCAATGCGTTGAAGACTGGTAAGTGAAAAGCTACGTCACTTGCTATTCCATCTTGTTAAAGTTAACTGTTGAAAATGATCCTTTGCCTTGTAAAACAGTGAAGATGGATTAAGATTATTTAAGGTAAGTTCTATAAGTTCTGTTTCTGTGAAACTGTACAGCTAAATAGTTCCAGCTGTTTTACAATAAAATGACAGTGAAAATGTACAAACAAAATGTACTTGTTTTTAAACAAAATTTAAACATAAAATGTCAGTAGCACACAAATATCTGATATTTATAGTCCGAGCTTATTTTCAGGATTAAACAAATTGAATCAAACCGAAGTGGAAGTGAAGCAATTACAAATAGAACTGGCAGAGTTGAAGCCGTTAATGGAAAGGGCGGCAGAAGAGACGAAGAAAGTGATCGACCAGATTGCTATTGATACTGTAAGCTGAATAATAAAACTTGTAAATAATAGTGTCGTGATAACTTGTAAATAATACTAACTAAATTTAATTTAATGATATTTCACAGGCCATAGCAGAAGAAGCAAGAATAAAAGTAGAAAAGGAACAGGCTATAGCTGAAAAAATGGCAAAAGAAACCACGGCGATGGCGGAAGATGCGCAAAGAGACTTAGGTATAATCATTCATTGAAATATTAAAGTAAGAACTTTTCAGAACTTGGATGTTTCTCAATGTACATTATAAATATTAGAGCTACATTTTGAAGTGGTTATAGATTCAAAATATCTTTTGTTGGCGCAAAGGTTTAGAAATGTAAAAATAAATCTTACTTTATCAAACGTGATAGATAAGATAAAACGCTTTCAATGTAAATACGGATGTAGATGTAACGCATGCAATAAGAAATCCAAACAAAACCAATTGTTATATTATTGCAAACGTATCGAAAGCTATCAGGAGTACCGTAAGCAGTAGCCGTAAAACTAGCAATAAGCAATGATCCTACCTAATTTATTTATAATTATAATTAAAACGGTATAACACCAATTATATTAATTATAGCAGATTACATAAATTATATTACATTATATGAACATTATATGAACATTATATGTGGTTGACGCGTGAGCGTAGAACCGAGGCGTCCTGGGTTCGATTCCCGGTGGAGGCGAATAAAAAAAATGTCTCGGTTTGGCAGGATACAGAAGGCTGATCACCTACTTGTCCCTTAAAAAAAATCGATCAGTGAAACAGATGTATGCATAATGCATCTGCCCCTTACCCCACTTGAGAACATGGGACTTCACTTTTTTATATGAACAAAGTTATAAGAAACTAGGTTTCCGCCCGCGGCTTCACCCGCGCAGTCAAAGAAAAACTCGCATAGTTCCCGTTCCCGTGGGATTTCCGGGATTGCGTCATTTTCCCGGGATAAAAATTAGCCTTCCTCGGGTATCAAAATATCTCCATACCAAATTTCTTGAAAATTGGTTCAGTAGTTTAGGCGTGATTGAGTAACAGACAGACAGACAGAGTTACTTTCGCATTAATAATATTAGTATGGATACATAATGCATGCGTCCAGACGAAGCGATGCCAGCGCTGCGCGCGGCGGAGAAGGCGCTGCAGGAGCTGAACCGCAACGACGTGGTGGAGGTGAAGGCGATGAAGAAGCCGCCCGCCGGAGTCGTGCTCGTCATCGAGTCGCTCTGCGTCGTGTTCGATATCAAGCCGATCAAAGTGAGTCCTATATGGGGGATGAGGGTCTTATATCGGTTTATTGTAATATTGCAATGATAGGTTGTACGATGTTTGCTTGAAAATTGCCTCATTTGTAATTTCTGTCTAATTTATTTAATGTTGTTTTCATGATTAATGTTATTCTCTTAACTAATTGAAGGAAAAAGTTATGTTATGACAGCAAAATTCATGTAATGGCTCTACAAAACACGCTAATGACGAATTGGGACAATATCATAAAATGCACATAGTAAAATTCGTGTTTTGGCTGACATATTAGCACATTTCTTTATATAAGGCGTCTATTCGTCATGCTATAAATTATACAAAGGTACCTATTATACGAAGACAATAATTGTAAATTTAATCATCATTACGATAATAATCATCATCATCATACCGTCACAAATAAAATCGGTGGTAAATGTCAAAAATATGTTATGACGATTAAAAATTCTTCTACTTCTAGTCAAATCGAATAAATAAATGTTTGAGTTTGAAAATAACTGTATAATAATAAGAAAATAAATAACCCCTCCCAGGAGCCAGGTGCCTCCTTCGGCGAGAAAGTCCTCAACTACTGGAAGCCAGGCTCCGCGATGCTGTCCGACCCGAGTGCATTCCTCGACTCGCTGATGAAGTTCGACAAGGAGTCCATCACGGAGGACATGATCAAGAAGCTCAAGCGGTTCGTCGTCGATCCTAACTATGAGCCAATGAAGATTTCTAAGGTAAGGATTAGTGTGGAAATTGGAATTGGCTAGTACAGTCAGAAGCATAAATATATTACCATTTGCAGATTAGCAAAAATATCTGTCATAAGAACGGGTTCAATAATATCTGTCTGCACGTATACAGCAAAAATATCTGACATTAGTAGGCAGCATAATAAAGTGGCAACAAAATTATGTGACGAAAATGTACAGCAAATAATTGTGACAACCTCTCACGGCATAAATATGTGACGTCACCTAGGAGGCAATAATATCTGACACAATTTTATATTTCTGTATTGTAAAATATAATTGATTCCTCACAAAAAGCATAAATATGTGACACTAGCTTTCCGCCCGCGGCTTCGCCTGCGTTTTCACAGAAATACCGCATAGTTCCCGTTCCCGTGGGAATTTTGGGATAAAACCTATCCTATGTGTTAACCCAAGTTACCCTTTATATGTCTGCTAAATTTTATTGTAATCGGTTCAGTAGTATTTGCGTGAAAGAGTAACAAACACACACATACACATCCTCACAAACTTTCGCATTATTTTATAATACTAGATTAGTAGGATAGGAAGTAGGACGTACGTACGTCACGTAGGACTAATAGGATAAGATAGGATAGGATTTTAAAAAGGCCAAACGTTATTTATTGGGGTAAGAATATGAACAAAAGACACATTATATTTTTTAAATATATTTTTTTTTTTTAATGAAATTACGATAATATGATAACTTGCCATAATTTTCGATACTCAATAAAATAATAGCAATATTATAGGCTAATTATAGGTAAATGAAAATGAATAACGGAGCAATCGTGTCAAACGCCGCTAACGTCAAATATAACAAAACAATTTCTAAATAATACACGAAGGTTACACTTAACCTTCAAATAAAATAGATCTACCCAAGTGGGTATTCATATAAGTATATGAATACTTTAATTTTGTCATGATATGATATACTTCTAATATTATAAATGCGAAAGTTCGTGAGTAGGTATCATGTAAGGATGTTTGTTACTCTTTCACACAAATAAAAGACAAAACAATGGAATTTGGCACACACATAGAAGGTAACTTGGATTAACGCTTACGAGAGCTTTTATCCTGGAAACCCCACAGGAACGGAAACTATGCGGGTTTTTCTTTGAAAACGCGGGCGAAGCCGCGGGTGTTAAGCTAGTAGGATATAATATCTAGACATACAATATGTAGTATACAACGACGGCACATATTAATTAATATGGTAATAATGTTTTAAAACAACGTAGTTAAAATAAAATTTATTTATTTTGTATTAATTCAATATTAAATTGAAAATAAAATTGTGTCAGATATTATTGTTTCCTAGTTGATGTCACATATTTATGCTTTTTGTGTGGAATCAACGCAAAATACAGAAATATAAAATTGTGTCAGATATTATTGCCACCTAGTCGGTGTCACATATTTATGCTTTGTGTGAGGAATCGATGCAAAATACAGAAATATGAAATTGTGTCAGATATTATTGCTTCCTAGTTGATGTCACATATTTATGCTTTTTGTGAGGAATCGATGCAAAATACAGAAATATGAAATTGTGTCAGATATTATTGCTTCCTAGTTGATGTCACATATTTATGCTTTTTGTGAGGAATCGATGCAAAAATACAGAAATATGAAATTGTGTCAGATATTATTGCTTCCTAGTTGATGTCACATATTTATGCTTTTTGTGAGGAATCGATGCAAAATACAGAAATATGAAATTGTGTCAGATATTATTGCCACCTAGTTGATGTCACATATTTATGCTTTGTGTGAGGAATCGATGCAAAATACAGAAATATGAAATTGTGTAAGATATTATTGCCTCCTAGGTGACGTCACATATTTATGCCGTGAGAGGTTGTCACAATTATTTGCTGTACATTTTCGTCACATAATTTTGATGCCACTTTATTATGCTGCCTACTAATGTCAGATATTTTTGCTGTATACGGGCAGACAGATATTATTGAATTAGTTCTAGTGACAGATATTTTTTCACATCGCCCCCTAGGCATATATTATTGCTCGTGACTGTACATTTGAGATCATAGGAATTTTTCAATGTTGTGACAATTTTCATGGAATATGAGGAAATTGACACACGGATTAATACCATCTATTAAGAAATAATCTAGAAACATTTTCAACGTTTATAGATCATTGCTTTTTATAGTGTTCTGAAATTGCTTATATTTTATTTATAAAGACTTTAATATTTAGTACTTATCGCTAGCTGCAATGTAGATCGCATACAAATTAATTATATATTACAGTCATAAAATTTTCCTACTATTTCAACTGTTCCATGTTTTGCTTGTCGAAATATTATTTATCAAAGTAATATACAGAAGAAAGAATAATTATTGAAGTGAAACTTCTTTATCGGGGTTGGAAAAAAATTTAGTGTAACATTTTTTCGTTACGCGTGACATTTTTCCGTTACGCGCCATCTTTTTCTTATCCCTACCACTATGATTCGACGTATTTCTGTAAAGTTGCATATAGTAAATTATATTTTGAAAAATAAGGTCAGAAGTTTCACTTCTTACGTGTGTACACTAGTACACGCACACATTTTTTGTTTTATTTGTTTCTTCATCTACCAGGTGTCAAAAGCGTGCATGTCGCTATGCATGTGGGTGCACGCTATGTACAAGTTCTATCACGTCAACAAGGCGGTCGCGCCAAAGAAGGAGGCACTAGAAAGAGCTACTAAAGAACTTGCTGCTGTTGAGGGTATGTTTATTTAGGTTTACTTGATTATTAACATTTGATTTATTTTCGATTGAAGGATGGGGAAGAAGGTAATGACAGTTTTCGTGGTCTATTGCTATTTGATGAAATCCTTTTACGAGGTCACACTGGGTATTCAATTGTTTTTTAATTTCATGGAGCGTCTTACGAGAGTGAAACGTGATAGATTGAAGCAATGTAAATATAGTCAAGTATTAAAAAAAATACTTTAACTAAATTTATAGTCAAGCACAATAGATAATAAGAACATGTTGAGCCAAAATATCTAAGATTTTAATACAAAAAATCGCTAAAAAATTTACAATGCTAAATTTAAATCTGCTTTGGGAACGAAATTTATGTCCTTTTTAGCAATGCTCGCGAACGCAAAGGCCAAGATGCAAGCTCTGCTAGAAGGTATCGCGAAACTCAACGCGTACCTGCAGGAGAAAGAAGAGGAGAAGAGAAAGATGGAGGAAGATATCAACCAGTGCTTGGCGAGAATGGATCGTGCTAACAGGTAACTTGTAGTGACTTGATTATTGATGCCAATGAATTATATGATGATAGATAGATGAGGATAAAAAAGTTTTACAGAAATTAAAACTCTGGCATGAAAAATGTTAATAATATTAACGGTAACTTGTTTTATAGTACCACAATTTAATAATTCAATATACAGAATTGTATCATCAACTGATTCTTAACTATAGGTCAAAGCAGCCTAATAAACTTCTGCGGTATAATCAGTTTCATGATATCTGTCAATTTTACGCTTTCTTTCTGTAGACTTCTAAACGGTCTATCGAGCGAGCGGGTTCGTTGGATCAGAACTATCAAAGAGTTGGACATAGCCATCGTGAACCTCATGGGGGATATACTGATAAGCGCTTGTTAGTTTAAGTTTTATCTATTTATTGCCATATACTTCATCAATATTACCAACAAACTTACATTCATGCATATTTCGTTTTTATGATAAATATGTTTCATCACGATGTTTATCTACAACGCTTGGAAAAGTGATAAAAATATTCAAATTAAAATTTTAAAAATTGTTTGTCTTCTCTAACTGTTGAATTAAAAGTGTTTTAATAATAAAGGCGTATACTTATATACAATATCCAGGTGCTGTTGGCTACATCACTCCATTCACCGATGAATATCGACGAGAATTGTTGGCTGAATGGATAAAACATATGGAGGTAATATTATAACTATCTATTTAATCTTGCCTTAATTTTAATATTATCTATTAACTACGTCATTTGTTATTTTACTTTAAACAGGAAGTGGAGGTACCTCACACGCACGGCGGCACACCACTGTCGATCCTTGGAGATGCTGTCTTGATAAGGTTTCATTTTCTAATGTGTTATTATTCTGAAGTTCTTGTAGTTAAATATTTTTTGTAAAATCCTATTGTTATATTAGTAACGTGAAAGTTTGTGAGGATGGATGGATAGCTGATACCTAGTTTAAATTAGGTACTGAAATGAGATACATAAAATTATTTTTATTTTTAGTTTGTATTATTTTTTATAATTTACCTCGTACTAATTTATAATGTTATTGTTTTGTGTTTGTGTGTTAAAATAAATGCTGTCTTTCTTTGTGTTCCAAATCTTGGTATAGTGACAACAGAAAATTTATGTTGTTCCATACACAAGGAACTGGCAGATGTACGGGCTGCCGCGCGACCCGCTGTCGGTGGAGTCGGCCGTGCTGATGTCCAACTCGCGCCGCTGGCCGCTCATCATCGACCCGCAGACGCAGGCCAACAAGTGGATACGTGCCATGGTGAACACACATACACACAAATACACGTGCACGATACGCACACTCACACACAAATACAAGCACGTACACTCTGTACCGTGGATATTATTTACGCGCCATTGAATAATAAGTGGATACGCGCCATGGTGAACACACATACATACACACACAAATACACGTGCACGATACGCACACTCTGTACCGTGGATATTATGCGCCATTGAATAATAAGTGGATACGCGCCATGGTAAATACACACACACACGCACACACACATGCGAGCATGCATATATATACATAAGTATGATACATAAGCGCAATTTTAAACACGCGCCAAGTTATAAACGCACACACACATCCACACACGCACGAATGAATACACACGTACTAATGCGTGATAATATACGCACCATGTTATACACGCATACATTCCAATTAAAAATTGATATAAAAATTCCGAAAATTGTAGTAAAATATCTGTTATTCTGGGAGGTTCACGTCGAGGCTCCTTAAAAAACATTTTCATCGAATAAAGTTCTTTAACTGACTTCCTTTGTTTTTCGAATAGGGTAAAATCGAAGGCTTGGTCGTGTGCAAACCGAATGATAGAGATCTGCTGCGAAATTTTGAATCTGCGCTACGATTCGGCAAACCCATTCTCCTAGAAAATGTGGGACAGGAGCTGGACCCGGCTTTGGATCCAGTGTTGAAGGTAAATTTTCATATTCAACGTTAAAGATTGTAGAAGAAGAATGTATCTGGCTTACTTTTTTTTAATCGAACATATTTGTTAGTTTCTTTTCTATATTAGAAAGTTATGCGTTCAGAAGCTATGGGTTGGTCATTAACTAGTCTAGTTTCTTATAAGCTAATCATTCTTTTATAACACAATCGTTATGAAAGATAAAAGCGTTGAGAATAAAATTTCAAGGTCACGTCATGGCAATACCGTCACGTCATGGAGTAAGGCGACGATTTTAGCACTTATCTATAAATCTTGCCAAAGAAGCCTTGTTTCACTTCTGACACGTGTGCTCGGCACAAACGCTCTTTTTTTGATGATGAAATGATTATTAATAAAATATTCAATGAACTACACCCCAGCGTCAATACTTCCGCCAAGCGGGCCAGCTGGTCCTGAAGCTGGGCGACTCTCTGATCCCGTACGCGGCCGGCTTCCGCCTCTACATCACCACGAAGCTGCCCAACCCGAGATACACGCCTGAGACGTCTGTTAAAGTGCAAATTGTCAACTTTGCGCTGGTGCCCAGGTTTGTGATGCGATTTGTAGGAACATTTTTGAGGACTATTAACTACCTTTCTACAAAATTTCAACTTTATAACACTAAAAATTCCATACAAACTGTCAAGTCGAAAGGCTTTTAATACAGCCCTATTACAAAAACCGTTTTAAACGTAGATACACAAATTACCACAGTAACTACAAATTTACTTCCCAATTAATTTCAATTTTATACTTCAACATTTTTTCAGATTTTGTGACGAGTGACCTTTCGCTTTCGCTTTTATATTATTGAAGATGATAAGCATTTGGATATCCTTTGTAATTAATTTTAGAAAAAAATATTTTAGGTTTGCAGTTGTTATACCTCCACTTTACACTAATTTAACTATTATTTGGATAACTGACCATTTTATTAAATTCTTTATTTCATCATAACACTATTTCTTCTGAACAGTGGTCTAGCGGAACAACTACTATCAATAGTAGTGGCCCAAGAACGTCCGGACCTTGAGGAACTCCGCGGGCAGCTCATAGTCTCTCGGGCACAAATGTCCTCTCAATTGGCGGAGATGCAGTCGGCCATCTTGTACGGGCTGTCCAATAGTGAAGGCTCGCCTGTGGATGATCTGCCGCTGATCCTCACTTTGGAAGCTATTAAGATCAAGAGTGCGGAGATCTTGGTGAGAATTTTGAATTCAATTAGACTGGTTATAAGCTAAAATCAGAATAGTTTAGTTAGTAAATAAATTACATTTTTATACAGCGTTAATTCAAGCTGATTCTATACAGGAAATAATTTGAAGGAAAGGAGTAAGGAAATGTTAAAAATGTTATAGTGGAACCTTCGCATTTATAGCATCCATTTTTTTATTCTTATAAGAAGAAGAAATCAAAACAAATCTTTGTTTGATGTTTTTTTGGTTAGGTTAGGCTTTTTTACACAGAATTATGTAAGTTAATGAGTGTTACAGGCCGATTAAGGAAAGCTGGCATCTTCACAGTACTCACACTTATGCAATTTTACTATACAGTATGTTCAAAAATAAATGCGACTCTAGTTTAATTGTAGACTTGAATTGTAAAATGAGTGCGTTGTAGATAAATATAATTATGAAAGCTCTTATAATTTATATGTAAAATTACAATTTAAAAGTAACTCAATCGATGAACTTAATTATTTATTCTCATAATCTATTGTAATATAGTATTGATAATCATTCAATTATCAAATAATAATTAAATTTCATGTCATATTCAAAATAACGATAAAAACAATACAAATAACACGTGCGCTCACTCCCAAGAAACAATACAAGCGAAACCCTAGCACGTAAGAAATAAGGCTACATTACAATAAAAGCTGTATTGTTCAGTTATGTATGAAACTTTTAACTTACGGCGTTTACATTTTGTTTACAAAACTTATTAAAATGATTACATAATTTAACCTAGGTAAAGTAAAAAAAATATTCTAATCCGCGTGCCGCGAAGTATCTCGTCGAATATAGTTAGTAGTATTTACCTAACGTCTTTGTTTAAATTACATCACCCTGTATTTATAAACAATTGCAAAATAAAAACCATAATTGTCCCCTTCACCCTCATAAGCTATAGTCTGCGTGCGAGAGAGACGGACAGACTTTTCATGATGCGTATGCACTATGACGTCACGCCGCGCGCGTCTTCATAGACACTACACATGTGCAATGTGTAAATGTGTTGACGTTCCAGCTCTTCTTAATCGGCCAATATCTATCAAGCGAATCCACATATTGAAATTGATATTAATATCTTGTCTAAAAGTGAAAATGAATTTTATATTTTTGTAAAATTTATCTGTGTAAAATGAAATATATAAGTAATCAATCGATTTTACGATCAGATAAAAGTGGAAGACATAGAGAAAACGTCAGAAGAGATAGACGAAGCTCGTCAAGGCTACGTGCCGGTCGCCAACAGGGGACAGATCCTATTCTTCTGTCTCTCCGGGATGGCCAACGTGGACCCCATGTACCAGTACTCGCTCGAGTGGTTCGTGAAGCTGTTTGTGAGGAGCATGGCGGAAACTGAACCTAATGGTACGTGGTTAAGGACTATTTTTCAATGGAAATCTTGTAATGCTCTGTAGTGTCATGAACTGTAGTTGAAGGACTGTAGTATGATGCACTGTAGTGTCATTCACTGTAGTGTCGTTCACTGTAGTGTTGTGCACTGTAGTGTCGTGCACTGTTGTGTAGTGCACTGTTGTGTAGTGCACTGTAGTGTCGTGTACTGTAGTGTCGTGCACTGTAGTGTTCTGCACTTTAGTTTACACTGGAATATAGAACAGCAATCTATATTCTAGTGTATGTATGATAACATTTCCCACCAAAGTGAATCTTAGGAACTAGACTACATTTTATGTTAACGTTTTAATTTGTTTCTTCCAATAAATACAATGGTCTAAGAGCCGGTGGGAGATTGCCCTTCACCGATCTGACTTATTTTTCTATAAAATGATCACTTGCCAATCAAAAAGTGCTATTTTTATTTTAATTAACTACATTTCAGACGACATAATCGAACGCGTGGACATAATAATCGAGCACTTCACGTTCCTGCTGTACGTGAACGTGTGCCGCAGTCTGTTCGAGCGGCACAAGCTGCTGTTCGCGTTCCTGCTGTGCGCGCGGATACTGCTCGATAGAGGGGTTATACGGTCACA
>CAJQZM010032747.1:0-30170 GCA_907164665.1 Colias nastes | reverse complement strand
TTTTTTTTTTAATTTTTAAATTTTTAACTTCGGTTTCTTATTTTCATGTAATATTTTCAAGTGAGCGAGATCTACCTCTACCTCCATATTACATTCCTACATCATATTGATATCTATAAGTTTGTTGCTCCTTGACATCTTTTAAGTTGGGCCGTAACCGTGCACAAATTGTAATGGACCACAGTGGCAAAAGAAGTGATATCTTTAGGAAAAAAAAATTGCCAAGGGCCAACCTATGTGGCTTTGAGTAGAGTTCAAAATTTCCAGGGTGTGGCTATCCTCTCGCTCCTATATCCCCCTCTTCTTTCACAGACTTTCAACCCTTCCCTTTCCACCCCTAGTAGGTAAATGGCAGAACCGATTTTGATGTAAACCATATTATCTAATTGTACCTATATCTACACGTCATATCCTGTCGTTTGATGTTCCATTTGGTTTATTTATCTAACCACTGTCACCCCTAAAGTGCCCTATATGTAATAAACGGATGAACCGATTTCGATAAAACATTACTAATTGTAATTTACACGTTGCTCTTTAATATTTTGATATGCCGCTTGAGTATATTATTTGAGCATATTCGATTATTGTTCATTCCCACTTTTACCGCTGTAATCTAATAAATGAATAAACCGAATTGGATAAAAATATAACTAATATTTTTTCCCACATTCCCACTTTTACCTCTATATACCTAGGTATGATAAATGGATGAACCGATTTTGATACACTTTATCTAAGAACCAGCGTCGGAAAATATGCTGCCTAACAACAAAACCGCATCTAATTCGGATTTCCTGTTAGCGAGCTACGGTGGCACAAACAGACACACACACACACACAGGCACACATAGCGGTCAAACACTTATCACCCATCTTTTTGCGTCGGGGGTTAAAAATATAATACGACATAATTTAAAGGACATTTTATGTATAAAATTTACCTAGAAGTAAGCATAATTCTAATTTGACCCCTCCCCCCTACTACCTCAGCTTACCCCCCCACCCTTGGGGACTTTCGATATGATCACCTGGACATTTATAAGGAATAACTGTAGCGTATAACAGATAACTTACGTTTTATCGTACATTGTATAGTGTACAATAGAATGCCTTTGCAAATGTTCGCCGTGAATACTTAAATGGTCATAACTTTTTTATTTACGAACCGATTAACATGAAATAAACACTAAATGTTAAATGAAAATTACCTCAATATATTAGTGAAAACAGCATCCTAATTGGATAAGCCGTTTCTGAGATATGTTTGTGCACGCTAGCACAAACATACAGACAAACAGACAAAAAAATTTTAACTACTTTTGGGTTTGGGATCGATTTAATTAAAACCCCTGCTAATTTTTTTTTTCATATTTTCATTGTACAGAAATCACTATGTATTGATGATGATTGACCACGCGCAAGGTTACTAATTTCCACTACATCCTCAGGCAAATCGTCAATTTTTATGAACATTGAATCTGTAAATAAAAAAAAATCAAAAGATAACTGTACCTAATTTTATTAAAAAGCTACTAACTACTAACAAATAAAGTTTTATCAAGAACTAAAGTGACCTTCTTTGGGCGTTTAATATAGTCTTGTAAAAATTATACATACAAATAAAATTTCATCATTTTCTTATTTTGTCATAACTTTAACTAATTAAAAACATGAGTCTAACACAATCACTGTTATCTACTATTACCTATATTAACTGTAATGGTGTCTTGTTTGACATCAAATAATAAACATCTACCCTCACTTATAAAAACTTAGTATATTCACATGAAATATAAGCGCACTCGCGACTCTGGGAAGATATGAATTATTTATTTAACTTTAAAAAAAAACAACCTCACCAACATCATAATAATATTTAAATTATGAATTTCCAAGAAGCGTTAATATTATGTAAATTGATTTGATTTTAATGAAATCTCATAGATGGCGCTGTTTTAAATTTGTCTTTATAGGTACTAATAAGATTCATTATACATATTCACATGAAATATAAGCGCACCTGAAATGGACTCTGGGAAGATATGAATTATTTATTTAACTTTAAAAATTATAAATTTCGAAGAAGCGTTAATTATTATGTAAATTGATTTGATTTTAATGAAATCTTATAGATGGCGCTGTTTTAAATTTGTCTTTATACTACTAAGATTCATTATACTGTTTCTCTGCCAAAATTACTTAAATGACGTAGTTTTTATAGTGTAAAGGTAGACAATAGCATGGCTTACTCAAAAACAACATTTAAACATGAGTCTTTAGATTGTACGCTGTCGTAGTACAGAGAATACGTAAGAAAAATAAAGGTTCACAGCTCCTCCCCCGTAGGTGATAGCTTGATAATATGTAGCCTATAGCCTGACCCGACCAGTTAGTAATATTCATGCAAAATTTGAAGTCAATCTATGCAGTACTTTTCGAGATTAGCCCAGACAACCATACAGACAAACAGACAAACAGACAAACAGACAAAAATTCTAAAAACTATGTTTTCGGGTTCTGTATCGATTATAGATCATGGATTATGTATTCTTTTAAAAAAATATTCAATGTACAGTTTTGACTTTCCTACGATTTTATTATATGTATAGATTAAACAATTTGTTTTCTTCATTCTTACTTACCCATCAACGATTATATCACTAGGATTAAGTTTATATTGTATTTCCTTGAAACTGCTAGATGTGGCATTGCTTCGTGACGATTCACATGTATTGAACAGCAATACTTCGACTTTCAGTTTTTCATCTTTGTTTGATAATGTGCTCATATCCAAGAGAATATCTAATAGACGCTGGAAGAATTATTTATTTATTAATTAAGTATTAATCTATATGATGAAAATTTTATCATTTACTGCACAAATAAAGTTATATCGAAAGAAATTAATATTATTATATTCAACTAACCTCTTCACGTCTGCCTAGATTAAAGAAATTGCATTTGTACCACGAATCTTGAGGTTGATCACACTCTAATACTGCAACCTGAGAAAAATAAATAATTATGGTAAAAATCAATAATTTAAAATGTTTTCTGTGGTATTATAAATTGGGTTTGTTTCAATTCACTAGGTAATTCTACTATTTCTCTTTTCGTTGTTAAAAAAAATCCAAATAACATTTTTATAATACTCTTGTGTATCTTTATACGTTTCCTAATTAGTCTAAAGAATTAAGAGATTATACCCATATCAGATTATTGCTTCGTTACGTCTATTAAAATAGAATCTCACAGTTTAATCCAATCTTGTTTTTCTGACTATTACTAAGTTCTTAATAAAACAAATACAGGTTAATTAAATTTATGTATATAACAGCAAACTGGTTAAATCAACAGTTCATTTACAGCCTAGGCTTTTTATTAAACAGCGCTGTTTTAAAGTATCCGTATTTTCTGAGATAAACGCGTCCAACCAAAAAAACAAAAGCTTTAATTTTATAACATCATCATTGTTAATGTTTATACTTTAGGTACCTGTTGTGCCAATCGGTTTAACGCGCGGACAAAGTAAATTTGACGTACCTACAAAAAATGGCGTAGATCCCGAGTCGTTTGGTAAATAATTTTCTGGGCGAAAGGACGCACGTTGGTACTTAATTCTTGGGAAACCCTGTACAATACTAATAATATTATCAAAAAAGATAAGATACGTACGGGGGCTCCGGAAACTCGTATCCATGCGCAAGACCAATCCGAATTTGTTCCATCATTCCGTACTACAACTGTCATGACCTCTGACTTTGATGACCCCAGCACGTATTGCTCTTCCCTGTGATAAATATTAATAGTTAAAAATTGTGTTTTAGACAACGCTATCCAAGTATATGATATCTTAGGTTCAGACAAAAAATCTTTATTTCGCAAAAAATTACGCATGCGTAATATTTTAGGTGTAGATAAGTAGTTGTAACTTGATTCAAAATTATTCTGTATACCTACAAAGATTATACAGACATGACAAGCTTAACTTATAACATGTATTAATATATAGAAGTACAGTAAAAACAAACAAAAAAATAAAAACTAACCGGCCAGACCAATCGTAGACGATGGATAAATTAGGTTCACTGGCGTTACTTATTCGTGTTATATCGAGAACGGTTTTCGTCTTGCTTTGCTCACTAAAACTCACCAATGCGCTGTCAAAAACTGAAAAAAAAAGAATTATGTAAATATTTTATTATTTCTAAACATGCTATGGAACGTGTTTGTTTGTGATTACATGGAAGGATGTTTAAAGACTACCCACATATTGTTACTGCATGATTGTAACTTATTACAATTTTTTTCGTATTAATTAGTCTACTACATATTCATAAATTCTTTATTGATTTAATAACAGACTTATATGTTAATTTTTTATATTACAGCCGAGGAAAGCGTTTATTAACTTTTCAGCCATGTTACAAATCGGTCCCACTTCTAACTACCCACAAATTTTGTTGATCCTTGATTCAAATTAATTTCCATAAATAATTAATTGAATTCAACAACCATTTTTTTTTAATATTCACCTTTCTTATGTAAAGCTGCTTCATCAATTTTAACTTCTGCTTGAAATTTAAAAAGTCCCGGTTGCTTGTCATACTGAAATTTAAATAAATCATTTCAGAACCCACAACGAAAGTGGTTAAATTCGTGTTTTAAATCCGTTAAAAATCTATAATTACAAAAAAGACTCACTAAATGTTTGTAAAATATCGATTTATTGTAGTTTTGAACAGTTATTATTTTACGTCACTTGAGATTGGAAAAATAAGAAAGATTGTTTTATAATTATTTCATTTATCCAAAGGACTTTTGACTTACCAAAGTAACTGTTACGTCATTTGTGAAAACAGTCTGATTGGAATTGGACGATATATTGATTACGAAGTCATCAGAATCAAAAGACTTAGCAGCATTCGCAGTTAGACTTACAGATTGTAGCAATTCTGAAAGTAGACGATTATAAAGAAATAATACCTTCAAAAATAACTGAAACTAATCATCAACCTAGAGACACTTACAAGTGCTTAAAATAAACGTATTTATTAAAAAAAATAAAAAATAAAAAAGACGTGTTGCACTCGGAGACTGAAGCGGTAAAGCTATTGCATAGCATAAAAAGTATCACCGCTTTGCCGG
The DNA here is from genome assembly GCA_907164665.1 of Colias nastes. Lineage (NCBI taxonomy): Eukaryota > Metazoa > Arthropoda > Insecta > Lepidoptera > Pieridae > Colias > Colias nastes. Next base: position 25,019 of record CAJQZM010032747.1, on the reverse strand, counting down.
TCGGAGTGGGGGGGGGGGGGTGTTAGGTTATTTCGTTACGGTCGCCGCGCTCAAGGCCCGCGATAGAAGCTATGCAATAGCTTGATAAACCGGAGAAATATTTGTTTAACCAATTACAACCAGTGGAACCTTTATTGAATACAAAAGCGTTAATGATAACGAAATTATTCGAATACTCACTTGCTGTAATATTAACTCTTTTTGGGTATGTCACTCTTGTTTGCACACGGACGGTGAAATTTGTATCTAATTCGTGTACCGTCTGCAAAATAAATTAAAATCGTTTGAAAAATATGAATATGTTCGTGTTTCTTTATGAAATAGAACATTATACCCGATGATATCATCATCACTACATAGTATAAAACAAAGTCGCTTTCTCTGTCCCTATGTCCCTTTGTATGCTTAAATCTTTAAAACTACGCAACGGACTTTGATGCGGTTTTTTAAAATAGATGGACTGATTCATGAGGAAGGTTTTAGTGTATAATTTATACTAGGATTTAGACAAAGCAGGCGAAGCCGCGGGCGGTAAGCTAGTTGTAAATAAAGAGATGTAGAGAGGATGCGAATGCGAACACCACATTCGATCTTCACAAACGGCACACTAACGTACACACGAGAAGTTAAAGTAAGATATCATGATTAAATTATCGCGAGAAAAAGAAAGATAGCTAAGTAAATTGGAACCAATTAGCCACATTTAGTCACTTCTAGAGCACTCATAATCTATCTATACCTTTATACTTATAATATTATACCTCTTTGCCTAAAAGTTTAGTGGAGACCGTCACAGTTATAAATGGAATACTTCGGTACAGGATAACACGTTCGCTCGTCGGACTTCCAATTGCTAGAGCTGAAAATCATTTAGGATTTAGATTAATACTACACAGATAGAGGAATTGCTAGAAGCATAATAAAATATTTACGTTATAGGAATGTTTTTATTTTATAGAACTTCGCATCGCACAGATTTTGTATTTTTCAAACTACACTTGAATAGGTATAAAAATAAAGTAAAAAGTAAGTATATTATTCGTACTGAAAGCATGTTTAATTCTGCTAAGATAATTTCTTATAAAAATACGATACCATTTGCTCCTTCTCTATTAAAGTCGGGTAATGCTTGGAGACTATATCCAAAATTGGAAAACCGATTGTTGCTAATTCTTTGGACGTATGTCAGTTCGGAGACAAATACTTTTTGGGAGCTTCGATGTGTTTTCAAATACTTCTTGTGAACTTCATAACCCGATAGAACGTAAAGAACACCGTATCCATTTTCTTCATATGGTGCGCTTATGAATATTTCTGAAAATGAAAATATATTTCAGTATTTGCTTTTAATGTAGACTCCTTTGTGTGCTTTCCAAGGCGTTTTTCAATGAATCCTAGACATTAAGACTATGTTATACTAGCTATGCCCCGCGGTTTTACCCGCATTGGTCGGCTCCAATTGGAGTTAGCGTGATGATAATAAAATAATAGCCTATAAGTCTTCTTCGATAAATGGGTTCGCAAACTGAGAGCGCTTACAAACAAACTCTTCAGCTTTATAATATGAGAAGACTATAATAAATAGTGGTACATTCCGTATTGTAAGAAGTATAAGAAATACAGTTACCTGGATAGTTATCTTCGTTTAAATCGAGTGAACTTACAGCTGTACCGAGACGGGAATTATCTTCATTTCCACAAATGCGGAGAGTTGCTTCTCTTTTTGATTTCGCCTGGAATAAAATGCTATTATTTGTTTTTGATCCGATCAGCATAGAATTCCTCTTTACTATACACTTACCACTTCTCTTTGAATTTATGACTTACCTTAGCACTCCAATATAATATTGCACTGACCAATAGCTCTGAAAACTTACTACCTCTCTTGGAAGTTATGACTTACCTTATCACCTCCCACATAAATGTATATAGCCCCAACTTCAATGCCATTCTCCCAGCAGGGTTCTCCAGGAGCTCCAACCACCAGCTCTGAGAATTTATCACCAGTCATGTCCACACTGTGAAGGGCAGCACCAAACATGGCTCCAACCACCCTGTTCTCGTATAATACGGCACGGTTCCCTTTTTGGAGAACTCTTAATTTTTGGGATTTTTTATCGTATTGGAGGAAGCCTACCTGTTAAAGATGTGTCTCGTTTTAATGTGTATTGTAAAAATATTTTTGTTAAACGATAAATTGGTATAATTGATTTGATTTGTTAAAGATGTGATCTTAAAAGTTAAAATAAAATAACAGCTATTTTGTGTATGTGTTTTGTTAACAGTTGACTTGTTAGTTATCTAGATAAAAAAGCTATCCAGAATGTAGGGGAAATATAAGGCTATTAGTCTACATCTAAAATTCTAAATTAAATCATTACTAACAGCCCCGGTTCGTTTATCCTTTTCCATGCTAAAGGCATATACTGTGGGAAAGTTACTGAAGTAGGTACCAGCCGCAAACGCACGCCCTGAAAAAAAAAAATCTGATTTAGCGTCAGAATTACGGATCAAAAGGAGGAAAGGAATGTATTGAAATTCTTCGAATTAATTTAAGCTTTTTAAGTACAACCCAGATTGGTAAAAAATTACATTATGTTAATACTAAATTAGGTATTGTAGTTTCTCCCTGATGAATAATACAAAATTCCTTGTCTTTCATTTACCTTCCGATTTACTAGCTCAATTGGCGGTCCGCAGCCACAGCATTGTTTTGTATTTCTGGCTTTATAAATATTACATTTTCTTACAAATCCAATAAAAATAAAAAGGCTCACCTTTATACAAGTACTTGAGAAGACCAGATATATCAAGCGGTACGATCTTTGCGTATGTATCCAATTTTGAAGCAGACATATAACTGATGCTGCTTATCAAAGCTGGTTTCGCGATTATAATTAAATCGTTTTCTTTGTCCACTAGAGTACTCCAACCAGCACCCCCGTATATGTCATCTAAAAAAGACACGTACGATGTTAATACATATAACATAACTTTGGGAGGTCGTAAGCTATAAGTACTAGTATAGTTTTCTCTCTCTACTATTCTCTTGTTCCGTGTGACTTGATAAATTCGAGAAAATTCAAAGTCTTATTTACTGTTGACAGAAGCAGTAAGCATTTTAAGGCTATAGATTAAGCAGACTACGTTATTACAAACAGCATTCTGACCCTTATTTCATTTGCTTATTTTAAAAACATATTGAAAAATTCTGACCCATACTTCTTTTACTTATTTTAAAAACATAGTTAAAAAAAAAACCTTACCAAACGTCGGTGGTATTTCAACATTATTAAAGTCTCTCCTCTCATATTGTTCAAGCAAGCCTTTATACCTTCTAGAACTTTCATCTGATATAAAACACGTGCCAAATGCACCATATATGTGCATGTCATTGAGCGTGGTGACCTCCTTTGACCATAGAGGTGCACATGTCTGAAATAAAAATAGTATTTTTATTATTTTCATAAGTAATGAATCTAATAGGTAATGAATATTATAAAGATGTAAGAAAAGCAAGTGTACAGTTGTTTGATATTATTAAAGTAACTATTAACACAGACTAATAATAATATACTACGCTATTACTTAGGATTGCTACGCATAATAATAACAATTGTTTGACGCGTTAATTTTGAAAATAAATGTTTCAGTAAGATAGCGACTTTAAAAAAATAAAATATTTTATCGTAAAAAATACCTAAACAATTTCTCAGATACTAAATAAATAATAGGTACTTACGAAAACATACGAATCTGACACGGCCAATGAAGCACCAAGACAAAAATTCTGATCGGGACTTTGTACTAAAACACAAATTAAAAAATATTAAACTACCTTCATTTTGTCTAATATTTTTTGAAGTATAAACGTAACTTTCAGTCCCTTTACTCACCTCTGCTATAATTCTGCGCTAAAATGTCAATATTTATTTCATTTTTTGAGCAAATAACTGAATCTTTGTGTACGCTTTCCTCGACAGGACAATAATAGACAGCGCCATTAATATCGGCATGTGGAGCTCCGGATACTAAAAATAAAAAATAATTAAGGACCTTTCTTAAAAAATATTGCCTGATCTTGATTTATGATTTTCTTTAATGTTCAATTTGATCAATATATTATGGTGGGTTCAGACGCTTGCGTACAAAGTGACATTCAACGAGCACAAGCACGGGCACAAGCATGTAAACATGTTGTTTGTGCATGCGCCCGTGTTTATTTGTTTGTACCGTCTGCTTGCCGGGCTACTTGCCAGGCTGCTTGCCAGGCTGCTTGCCACGCGTCTGAACATACCATTATGATTGACCATTGCAGACCAAATTGACAAAAGACGAATACATTGGTAAAACATGGAGTCGTAATTTGGGTACGATTATGAACAAAAGCCACACGGAAGTTTAGTATTGACATGTGAGTTTATACAAGACCGAGTGTTCATTTTCAAATTTTTAAAACATGTGGTATTAGATTATACCAGAAAATCGACGAATGACTTACCTAACGTTCTGTTCTTCTCCAAATACGCAAGAGAAAATCCGAAGTCAAATGTTTTCTTGTGCTCAGGTAAGAACACTACATACGATGGCTCATGGAAGAAAAAAGCTGAGATGCATTGCATTCCAATAAAGATTATATAGCTGACTGATGACAGCCCTAAAAAGCATAGAATTTGTGACATAGATTATTAATCTAAGGATTATTATTTATTGAATAGTGTAGTGTTATCATAAAAAACACATACTAATATCAATAAAATGCTGGTATGTCTGTTTGTTGCACTTTTCTGTCTAAACCTAAATCTTATCTCAACATTTAAACTGTAAATTATCGCAATGAAATAACTTTAATTCGTCTTCAAATAACTTTCATCGTCAATTTGATAGATTTTGTTTAAGATGTATAGAACTTTATACATTGAAAATAACACTCGTTAGACGTATATGTATATCGAATTTATACCTAATTAAATTTCTGTAATAACAAACAAGGACATCCAGATAGTTGTCAGTTAATTAACTTTGAGTATTTACTCATTGGTTAAGTAAATATGGACAATAATAATTGAGATGGAACAAGACGATATAGTGCACAAGTAGATTAATACTTTAAAATTAAATATAAACTATATAGCGTCGCCGTGTCCGTTAATTCAAAAAAAGTCAAAAACGAAATTTAAAATAAAAAGAATTTGCTAGCCTATCAGTTGACTAGTAGTTATATCTATTTCAGGCAGACCGCAGCATTGGGATTTTGAGGGTCAATGAACTAAAGCGTATACTAACACAGACTAAATATAATATATTTAAAACTAGTGTATAATAATTATGGAAATAGTACCTACATATTGCAAAAAATATACGATCAATGCATAAGGATAACAAATCATACTAAATAACTATTAAAAAATAACGTGTATCAATGAAATAGAAAATCAAATTTTAAATTAGGTCCAAAACTATTAGCATTTAAATGTTAGCTATCAGTTGTTATCATTATCAACGAAAAAATAGGAATTCCACTCATACTTACTCATAATTACTATATTTGTTTCTAAAAAATAGCACAGGAAAATACAACACAATATTAAAGGCAACTGTTATATTTGAAATAACAATGCAAAATAACATTTTATTAAATTTATTCCTCGTGTGACGTCACAGTTCAAGCATTTCAAAGTTGAATTAGGGAAGTTCAATTTAGAAATTATGTTCAAATTATTATTACAAATTATTATTAATTATCAAAATATTGTTTCAAAACAATATCAACTTATATATTTAAGTTCAATTTATTAATTATTTCTTCAATGTCGATTAGTATAGAAAATTGGTCCTGAATATACAAAATAATATATTTAATGTCACTGTAACATATTAAAAACCGTTAGATTTCATATAATCTAACTCGAGAGATTTCCAAATGGCAGTTTATAATATGCTACTGTTTAAAATGTCGGTATTTAGGTGTGATGTATGTAAATTATAATAATTGTATAATAATATATTTGTGATGTATGTAAATTATAATAATTGTATAATAATATATGATATCATATTATATTATGATATCTAATGTATAGGTACTTTAAAATAATTCAATAATGTAATAAAAATAATATTTAATGTACATACTAAAAAATTTAACCTAGGTAAATAATTTTTCCTGTCCTCATTGTATCTATAATAATAATTAGGGATAAAATAAAAAATAATTGATTTATTTAATTTGCACAATTTGCAATTCTGTGCACAAAATTCTGCGCTTTTTGCATAGTATAAAGTTATTTTATACTATGATTAGCTTCCGCCCGCGACTTTGTACGTACATCCCCGTTTTTCCCCGTTCCCGCAAGAATTTCGGGAAATCCTTTCTTAGCGGATGCCTACGTCCTAACATCTACCTGCATGCCAAATTTCAGCCCGATACGTCCAGTGGTTTGGGCTGTGCGTTGATAGATCACTATATCAGTCACCATTGAGTTTTATATATATAGATTTTTGTTTAATTTAAATATACACAAATCACATATATTTAATGGTGATACTTACTTCCTCAATACTAATATTAATTACTGTGGAATCTCATCCTTTAATTTTGTCAGCATTAGTAATCAATATTACAAGGAAAATACTATATAAATTACACAATATTGTTTCAAAACAATATCAACTTAAATGGTTCCTCATACATCAATTATTTACGTGCTGTGAAACATTTTGGACGCATAAGTATAGAAAAATGACGAAACTGAGTGAGTACTGTTTTAATTAAAAAAAAAAAAAACGCTATAATTCTATTTTCGTTGTAAAAAGTACTTTATGCTTTTAAATTAAGGCGCAAACAAAGGATTCGTTCGTTCGTAATGTTTTATAGAAGAGGTAGCTTTGAATTATAAAGGAAAAAGATTAAGTTCTATAAGGAAGAAAATTAAAAAACATTAAAAATTATTACTTTTAATGAACTATGAAAAGCGCGAAATATTACGTATTTATATGTAACATATTTTTATGTATGATTTCTTACATGTTACCACATATTATTAGTAATGTTTAGTTAGGTACAATATGAAAACATATTACTTATAATAATTGCTTTGAAAAGAAAAACTAGGTACTTACACATTCAATTTTAAACCTGCGGAAAATATAAGACAATATACTTATACTAATTCTCTATTTACCCACAGTCCTGACTCCTGAGTATCATGAGCTATATTTTTTCTATCTCTATGAAAACCTGGCAAAGCAATGATGTAAGCTTACCTATTAATTATTTCATGTGTTTCAGATATAATTCTTTTAGCTATAATATCGATGGTTCATAGTTTCTACCACATTCCATCTATGAAACAGTTCAGTCCGCAAATACCATTGAAGGAAGATGCTCTTTTTGGATACAGTATAGCTTACCAAGCTTCTACCAAAAGGTAACAATAAGAAATGTAATGTTTTTTATAATACTAGCTATGCCCCGCGGTTTAGCTCCGCTCTTGTTGGTCTTAGCCTGATGATATAATACAGCCTATAATAGCTTTCCTCGTTAAATTGGCTATTTAACACTGAAATAATATTTCAAATCGGACCAGTTTCTGAGATTAGCGCGTTCAAACAAACAAACAATCTCTTCAGCTTTATAAATTACTAGCTGTCCGCGCGCGGCTTCGCCCGCGTTTTGAAAGAAAGAGTTTTCCCGTTCCCTCAATATGTAGAATTATTATCAAGCGTAAATTCCGCACACGTCCATCACGTAGGGAGCCGACCGCGCGAGTAAGCCGCGCGGCAAGTTTATTTCGTGATCTTAACCCCCCTCCCGTACCCCTGCCCGAGTGACGCCTACAACGCATAGCTAGCCGAATACAGTTTATTTTTTAATTTTTTTTTAACTCGTGATATCTTTTGAATGGATTGTCAGAATCGAATAATTCAAAAAGTAATATAAAGATATTGAAGCAGTCTTAAATAATACATCGTTTATTTTGATAAGGGTTAATACCAAGGTACAAATAAAGAGCTTTTTGTAGCGGTGGTATTTTAATTTCTTTTTTTCAATAAAAAAACGCTTATTGTGACATGACTGTAATAGTTAGAGATATGCTGCCGCTGATTTTTTGTAGATAATGGTGTGTTCTAAAAAAATGTAGTATATCATTTTGTTCTATCATCAATAGTTTTCGCAGCGCACGCGATGTAAGGTAGTTTTTTGATATTTTTTTTCACACCTTGGATTACGTTATCGTAATTTTAGTAAGGATGCCTATTTTTTTTTTGAAAATGAAATATAGCCTATGTCACTCAGAAATGATGTAGCTTTCCAACAGTGAAAGAATTTTTCAAATCTGCCAAGTAGTTTCGGAGCCTATTCAATTCATACAAACAAACAAACAAAAAATCAAACCTTTCCTCTTTATAATATTAGTATAGATATATAGTATAGATTGTTTACTTTCCGATAGTTTTATAGACACTGATTAATTATTGATCATCTATCGAATCTATAACAATCCATGGCGCAATAATATTTTTGTTTGGATGTATTTAATCACCTACATTACGTAATTACCGGAAAAATGTTAGAGGAATTAATTTTATGACCATATCAACGAGGTTCTTACGGTATGGTTGGTTGAAAGTTTGTCATATTATTATGTAGGTATTAGGTAGATTATTATTAGTTAACATAAGATATAAATTTAAATAGTATTATTAAAATAAACAATAATGTGATCTTTCAGGTTGTTTATAAGTGCTCCAAGAGCAGACCACATTGGAAAAGTCTTTACCATGGATGAAAGTGGAAATATGACTAAAATGTCATTTTACATAGAAAACAGTAAGTACATACATATTTCAGATATTTTAAACCGCATGTGGCCTATTCTTCGTTATTATTTTCTAGATTTCCGTCCGCGGCGTCGCCCGCGTTTTCAAAGAAAAACCCATATTGTTCCCGTTCCCCGTCCAGCCACCGACAAACCAAATTTTATTGTAATCGGTCCAGTAGTAATTGCGTCATCGTTCATCCATCCATCCTCATAAACTTTCGAATTTATAATATTAGTAGGATTTCCGTAAAATATATGTTAATTCTGTTCTCATTCTGTTTCGAGTCCACTTTTAATGGTTTTCTTATTAGATATATTTTATACGATTTTGTTCATTTGGTTGTTTATTTTTAGTGAACATTTCTGCGAAACACAACCTCTGGCTTGGTGCGACTGTGAGGGCTACGAACGCTTTCATTGTGGTAAATATGTTTTTTTTTTTTTATTAAAATATAAATTGTATACAGAGGTATTATGCTTTCGGTTTGAAATAATTGTTTATAATGTATTTTATCTCTCTTAAAATATATTGTGATGTTGTTTCCGATTTTTCATAACATTAACAATTTTTCAGACATGCGCACCACGATATTGGGAAATGAAGTTTCCATCATGGAAAGATAAAGGTAAAGAAAGAAAAAGCTGTCAAGTTTTTTTCACTCTAAGGGTGCTTTTCCACCAATAATATGCGAGGATGTGTAGCGAGGAATGTATTAGTTGGAACCAATCATATCGCTTCATTTAGTTTGAAGTTCGAAGCGTTCAGCGTTTGAAGCGATACTATTGGTTCGCGAGACTACATTCCTCGCTGCACCGCATCGCACATTATTGTTGGAAAAGCACCCTAACACTTAATAATATATTATTATTATTTTGGTCATGATTCGTAGTACACTAAAACAAGATTTGTAAAATTGTATGAATTGGTTAGGTGGCCTAAATTATAAATTCTTATTCTTAATTTTCTATATTTTTGAAGTGAAAACTTCTTTAGCGGCGTTGGGAATAAAATCTTAAACTCGCGTCAGGACACGTGGCCTGATCGAAAAAGCGTAAGACGGATTTTTTTTTAGCCCTTATATTCCATGCGTAAGACGGATACCATTCCAAAATATCAAACATGCTGAACGTTAATAATCAAGTTTTCACTTCTGCCGGCACTCCCGGAGTGCAACCCGTCTTTTTTTTATTTCAAGAAGTAATATAAATAAATAAAAAATTCTTCCAAAATATAGACAGATCTATGGCCATATTGGGAATATGTTTCGTACAAGCTGTGAATGCGGATATGCACATATTGAAAAGTGTTCAAAAAAGAGACAGAGCAACTTTTGGCAACAGATTTGGTACGTATTTTTGGCATATACATATATTATTATATTAGTTTTATGGAATTTGGGTGGTATCTAGGACCTACAGAAACTAGACAATCTAGGCATAGCAATGATCTGTATCACATAAGCTATATAATAGGAAATATCTATACTTTTTTCTTTGCCGAGTCTTCTCGGCAATTCTTCAATATTCAAGTAAATTCTACTGAATTATTCTCTAGAGTCTAGAGGGCAAAACACCTCGAGCAAGAAAGCCAAGTATTTCCATAGCAATTTTAAAATATATCGTCCACTATAATATTTTGTAAAGTCTATGTGACAAAATATCTTTTTTATATTATGTATAAATTTAATGTTTTTTAATTGTATGAATTTAATTGTATTGAATGTAATTTTATAATACGTATTACTAACATAGTTTCTAAGATTAATGTATACTAACACAAATATGGATGAATATCTGGAAATAAAAAATAATTTATTTACTATTATTTATTTTAAGATTTATTTATATTTTATACTCATTACTTAATTACATAAAGACGTAGCAAAAGTGCAAACAAATAAATGTCAATTCAAAATCACAAATACAATGTCTTTCAATTATTGGAATCCTGTATGTATTCTTGTTTCATTTAAATATTTATTTTTCAGAATACAGAATGGACTCATTTGGTTGGGAAATTCAAATAGACAAGGAAATGGAAGTTATTTTGGGAAGTCCTATCCAACGAGGTATATACAATATTAAGATTATTTTAATTGTTTCTAAAAGATGTCCCACGAGACAAATAAATTTTATAATTTACTCCATTTTCGACTCATTTCGTGTTTCTGTTAAATAGATTTTTCAAGATAATTAAAACTTATAATTTACTTACTCCATTTAATTTGATACAGTTACTCCATCTACAAAATTCAATACAGTTTATTTTATACAAATCTAGGTAAGTTTGTTGCATATTGAACAATCTGGTAAAGGTTCCTATACCTACACATAAGCGGGTTGGCACATTCGGTTCGTTTCCATAATTGAAGAACGTCAAAGCTGAAAGCGGGCCTCTTCTCTCACTTTGCATTGTATACATCACAATACAGGGTGCTACAATTGTTATTTCCCAAATTAAATTTGACTAAAGAAAAAATCCTCCAAGCTAGGCTGATATTTATAAAAAAGAAATATAATTTTATAATGCTTGATTGAAAAATTGCAGGCCAAGTGTCAATTTATGAACATCCTCTGAGTGCAGACAATCCTAAACTTATATCGAAAACACAGCCAAGGGATGCAGTGGATCACAATTATGGTATGAATATCATTTTAGAAGTATCAAGAAAATATTCTAATTTTTATGAGGTTACTTGTATTTGTGTAACTCGTACTTAAGAATAGTTTACGTAAAGATGAATGGGGAATTTAGCCTCGTTTATTCAACCCTCATCATGATCCAATAACTAATTACAATCCGCGCAGAATTCTTCTTTGGGATGGTAAAAATAGTCACAATTTAGCATGGTAGAGAAGACTGATTACATAACAATTTTTAAAACCCATCAATCAGTATAATAAAATAATAAAAATAAAATTCAAATGAATTTTAATAACAATATGGCCCTTGCAAGGTTGTCATTGTTTTTAATTTATGCATTGTCGTTATAATTTTATGAATTGTGTGGTAAAAATAATAAAGATGAATGAAATTTGCGGAATTTCCTTGGATTTATTTTTATGAAACTGTTATGATTTTAAATTAGATACTTCTACCGGCTTTTATTCTTGGAAACATTTCAAATGCTTCATATAGAGATAATTTAAAACATGACGTAGGTGTTTCTAAAATTTTGAGAATGAACTTAGAACCATATTTAATAAAATTTAATAATCATTTCAATACGTATTTCAGGTTATGGCATAACAACTGGAAGATTCTTTACAAATGAATCGTTGTTTGCAATAAGTTCAACGTTTGGAGATATTGGGATTGGAAAGGTAAGACTTTCCTTCACAAAGATATGAATACAAAATTTTAGGAAGTTGCGGTTCGTTATTTAGAAAATTACATTATCAATATAAGTCAAATCTGAATATCAAATCAAAGTTTAGGAACTCCTATGATCGTAATAGATTTCTTACTATTAAAGATTCTTTTCTATAAAAATTATAATCTGACAAAAGATAAATATGAAATATATCTATTTTATTTATTTTTGAAATTTTTTCCTTTAAAACTAGGGATACTAAAATATGGAGATTTTGGAAATCATAGCGAAAAACAAAAATATGGCATGAAATGAATGAACACCAGAAAGTGAAAACATCCAAACTTATTGATACAAACTACTCCATCAATAAAGAAATAATATTACCTTCAATTTTATACGTTCTTATAATATATTTATTCATCATTAATACAGGTGTTTTTCTTCAACAAGAAATACACCAACATTCAAACCATAATAAACGACCAAGTGGGTATCATGTTCGGTGCAGCGCTATGTGCTCTAAGGTTGAACGTTAACCACGATTCGCTGCTCATTGGTGCTCCAACATACGCGGAGAATATAGATAGTAATGATGCAGGAGCAGTGTATGTTTACGTACCCGATTCAGACTATTCCGCTAATGTGAGTAAAATAATTAGTTAGTATCTATACCACAGAATAATAACTAGTAGCTAGCTATCTATACTAATATTATATTAATACCAGCTGCGGCCCGCCGTTTCATCCACGTGGCTCCGCTTCTGTTGATCTTAGCGTGATGATACATAGCCTATAGCCTTCCTCGATAAATGGGTTTTATAATATTAGTATACTACAGATTATAATGCCGAAGAGTTTATTCTTTTGTATGAACGCGATAATCTCAGGAATTACTGGTCCGATTTGAAAAAAATTTCGGTGTAATATAGCCCATTTATCGAGGACTTTATTTATAATATTATAAAAGAATTAATGTTTGAGTTTGTTCGTTTGATATCAAGAATTACAGGGACAGTTCAAACGAATTTTGCGTTGGATAGAGTACTCTAAGATAATTAATATCGCGTTTATATTATTTGAAGTTATTAACAAATACTACAAAATAAGGAAATATTACTTTTAAGGGCATCGGATGATACGATTATATTATTATTGTGGGGTATAGAAGAGAAAATATAGACAGAATTATTGTTAACATATTTATTGAACTCGGTAATATTTCTTTATGGATTATGGTCAAAGATTAATTGGTTGTTTATATCAGTAGGTATTTGTTTGTTTTGCAGAGATTAGTTTTCAAAAAGATAATAAAAGCTACGGAACCCGGAGGCTATTTTGGCAATTCGATGCTTAATTTGGGTGACATGGATGGGGATGAAAAAGATGGTAAGTAAAACAAGGAAAAATAAATATCTTTATTAACAAGAAAACATTATCTTATAGAATTTAGTGAGTATCTTATAAAATAACAATATGATTATTTTAACTAGCTACCTACTAAAACATAAACTATGTAAAGTAAGTATAAAAATGTAAGCTAAATCCCAAAATACAGAATTCATCATTATTCATCATCATAGTTCCTAATAATATGCTTCAATACCTACATTCTACTAAGACAGAAACAACTTGTATAACTTTAATAACTACTAACTACATTTCAAGGAATATAATGTTTCTGACTTTCTGAATGTTTATTCTTCAGAAGTGGCAATAGCAGCTCCATACGAAGACAACGGAGCGGGGGCTGTGTATATTTATTCAGGCCATTCGCTCCTCAATCAACCAACTACCTATCGAGTTAGGATAAAGCCAGAAGGATTTCGCTCGTTTGGCTTCAGTATGACACCCGTTGAAAATCAAGAAAACGGATGCAATGGTAAGCTTGATTCTTATTCATCAGTGTATAAGAGGAATTTTATGGCATTTTTAAAGTTAAATTAGTATGAACAGACTCAAGCAAAAATCAATGTTACCAAAAGTTTTTGGTAACATTGATTTAAGGGACGCTGCGACGCGACGTGTTAATATAGACCATAGATTTTATTTATTTATTATTAAACTTCATTTGTTATTAAATCCATTATTTCTCTTTCAGTTATGTTATACTTAAAATCACTTTCTCCATTGCTCTAATTAATAATTGTTTAATGTAAAATAATTTGGTTTAAGATAAATTGCAATTAATTAACTTAATTAAAGTTCCTTAATTTGTAGATTTATCCATCGGAGCTCCGTACAGTAACAGCGTGTTTCTTTTGCAATGCATGGCTTCTGTGACAGTCCAATTAAGAGCAATACTTCCAAGCTTTCAGGTAAAAAATAAATAGTCTATATGCTTTTACGATTAAAATTATATGAAGCAATTAATTTTATTACATTAATAATTGATTTTCATCCATTGTCATAATTTCGACTCTCCCTTTATGAGTCAAATTTACTAGAGACATTACGACCTACATTAAATTCATTGATTGTATAATTACGCAATTTATAAGTTTACTAGCTGTGCCCCGCGGTTTTACCCGCGTTGCTCCTTCGGTCTTAGCGTGATGATATATTATAGCCTATAATAGCCTTCCTCGATAAATGGGCTATCTAACACCGAAAGAATTTTTCAAATCGGAGATCAGTAAGTTCCTGAGATTAGCGCGTTCAAACAAACAAACTCTTCAGCTTTATAATATTAGTATAGATTATTGAAAGCTATTTCATTTACATTTCGTGTTGTTACGATCATATTCTAATAATATATTTGCTTTTGTTATTGTAATGTTTAGTTTGTGACTCTTTTCTTATTTTCTAGTTTGCGAATGTTGATAAATTGGAAAACTTTGACATGGAAGTATGTTTGGATGTAACGTATCCGGTAAAGCCAAAGGAAATTGATGCAGGTAATTTTAATAAAATTATTGAACATGTATATGATTGATGATTAACATTTGATTGAAAAGTAATTTTTAGTACCTATTATGAAAACTTTGAACACATTAATATACATAGTATGTCTGAAAAATGTTGAGATATCCTAATCTTAATACAGCATAGGTAATACCTCGATCTCTCCTATTAATACCAACAAAATATATATTTAAAATTCAAATAAAAACAATATAAAGAATAATAAGCAGCAGTAGAAGTAATGCAATGAGCGCAAAAATCGTGAATATTGATAATAATTACAAAATTGTTGATAAAAAATCTTATCACTTCTCTTCATTCACAGCTGTAGAAATCAAAATTGAATTATCAACTATATATTCGAAGTTAAAAGAGGGAACGGACAACGGTATTTTTTCTTACGTTGTAGCTTTAAATAATACAAAACCGGTTTACTGTCGCAAACTGGGAGTGCAAGTGAAGATACCGGTGAGTCTAAAGATTCATGAATTAATGAAAAATTCTTAAGAAATTCATTCAGAATGCTGTGAAAGCCAAAATGTCAAAACATTAACAAACTCAACAAACAAGACGTTGGAATAGTACTAAGACCGGCTACTCACGTTCCTGCCGCAGGGGAGATGTTGGTACAATCTTGGTTGCACGGCGCGGCGGTCGGAGCAATTTCAGTTGTTCTCTAAATTGCCCCTGCTTGCCTATACACATCACAATTAAGAAGCCAATTAAAAGTCCAATTCCAATATTGCCCCTGCTGCAGATACATGAGTAGCCGGTCTAAGTTGTGAAGGCAAAATTAAAGAATTTATTTATTTGTAAACAAACTACTTTCCCACTAGATACTTATATACGAGTGTTATTTTTATAATTTAACGATTGTAATTATGGTAAAATTTGTAAGTTTCTTGGTTTCAAAACCGTTCACGATTAAGTCATGTAAATATGTAATCTTCTTAGTATTAAACCTATTTAGCTATTCATTTACAGAAAAGTGAGTTCTTCCAAGTGATCGAGTACAATATAACAGCAGCTCTTCTAAATAGTCCCGAAGAGTACGCAAATTACGATCCAACTCGTGTTCTCTTGAGCGAGAGAAGTCGGTTGTCATTACGAGGCAAGGAGTCAGTATCGACATGTGGCGCTGCTAAATCTGTTTGTGTGCCTAACCTTGTGCCGAGTGTTACGTCTTCTATGAAGTAAGTGCTGGTTTACTAAGATAGACCAGTGATGTTCTAGACAAATAGACGGTTTTAAATTTGTTGTAACTTTTGATTTAGGTAATATTTTTGTGCATGAATAGTTGTCAATGTAGTTGTCATTATTGTCTGATGTCTCATGTCTGAACATGCTTAGCTGTCAAATACTACAAAAAGCCGCTTTCCTTTGACTCGTGGCGCATTCGTACGAATCGTGCCTAGGGGCTCGGACGTTGTTTATACGACGTTTGACCCAACTACCCTCACTTAGTTTAGTCGTTGACTTGCTGCGATTTGTTATCAACTACCTACATCAATTAGGTAGCTGTGTAGAATCGCAGTACATTCATATTACATTCAAACTAATATTTAACCCGGCCTCGCGTGTAATTTCTAACAATATCATATTATGAGTTGCAATGAGAAATGTAGTTGAAGGCTAATAAAAATAGTTTTATACTTAATAACTTTTAAGCAATATAGTTTTTATTATTATTTTATAATTCTTTAAAACAAATGAAGGAGCCTTTCAGTTTAAAAAGATGAGAATTTTGAAACATATTATATTTTTACTATCGATGTTTTCCATAAAACAATCAAACCGAAACAATTCTAATTTCTATTACAATTCAATTTATTTTCAGATCACTCAATTCATCAACATTTGAATATTGGCTAGGTAGTAATGAAAGGGAAAATTTCGCTATTTCTTTACAAAATAAAGGTGACCCAGCGTATTCGTCCTGTACTCGCATACAGATTGAAGGAGCCAATGTTCTAACACATCCTCGGAGTTGTAGTAAGGACAATAGGATCTTTATCTGTAAACCCCGTTTACCCTTGCGGAACGGTGATATTTGGGTATGTATATATTATAAAATATTAAAATATTAAAAATAATTTAATGATGCAACACAAATCAGATACCTACGATATTATCCTCAATTAGGAATAAATCTATTCTGGAGACAATCTATTTGGATAATGTATTCCGTCACCCATCTCTTTTTGTAAACATAACATTAAAAATCTAACTAATATTATAAATGCGAAAGTTATTCTGTCTGTCTGTCTCTTCTTCACGAATAAACTACTGAATCGATTTGGATTAAATTTGGAATAGAGATAAATTGAGCCCTGAGAAAGGATTTTATTCTAGAAATCCTTCGGAAACGGGAACTAGGTGAGGTTTTCTTTGACAACGCAGGCGAAGCTGCTATTGAAATTATAGTCATGCATGAGTTTAAGGCATCGTTAAACTGTAATTATTTTCGCTTAAGGGGCTGACAAAACTAAATTGAAGTTATTTGAGCAGTTTTTTAAGAAAAGATATAATTATTCTAGCCCATCAAAAAAATATATGTTAATATTCATCATATTTCGAAGACCGTGGACGGACTCGATACATAATTGGATGAAATCGGCTCGATAGAAAATAATTGCAAAGATTGGTCTTAAAATCATCATTAAACGATTCTATGTCTTTATTTTTTTGACGTACGGGTCTGCAATTTAAAACACGAAGTCAACATATTCATACCTGAAACTCTAACGAGTCATATTTCGCATATTATGACCCACACTTTTCCTTAAATCACATATTTTCTTATTATTTTCTTCTACTACCTGGCCCCGCCAAGTAAGAGTGATATTGCGCTCTCGTTTGCGCACACTGTCCAATTGTATGGGAGTAAACGAGAGCGCAATCACTGTTAAATTTGGTCTTAACAGCCCCTTAAAAAATAATTTATTTAAAATTATTGCAGAATATAGAAGATTTTGTATTAGAAACAGGACTATTGAATAGTAAGGATAAGTACATAAAAATAATCAACGAAGTGTACAGTCACTGCGGCAACGCTTCCGAAAAACAATATTATGAAAACACTGTTATGTTGTATCCTGACTCTAATATTCAGTTGGATGGGTAATTTTCTTTACATAATATAATATTATGTACCTATTCTATAAACATATTTTTTTTCTGTTCTGTAAATGGTTAAAATAGAGGCACTTTTACTAGTAGATAATAATTGATCTGAAAAATAGGTGAGCAAACATGTTTGTTATATTTACAGTGTAACCAATCCAAATGATATGATTAATACAACTGTAGAAGAGTTAAATACGATTGAGAAGAAATTTGAACACGTTTATACTGTAAGTATTAAATTAATTTCTATCTAGTCTTCTAAATAATATAGAAAACTCTTAAACCGGCTACTCACCTACCTGCAGCAGGGGCAATATTGGAATTGCACCATTAATTGGCTCCTTAATTGTGATGTGTATAGGCAAGCAGGGGCAATTTAGAGAACAACTGAAATTGCTCCGACCGCCGCGTAACCGAGACTGGACGCATCGAGCTGAAATTTGGCATGCAGGTAGATATATTAAGACGTAGGCATCCGTTAAGAAATGATTTTGATGAATTATACCCCCTAGGGGATAAAATAGGGGATGAAAGTTTATACCATGTAAATTTATCTTTTCCTCGAGGGCGAAGCTGTGGGCAACAGCTAGTTAGTAAAAAGTATAGTTATATTTTAAACTAATAACTTAAGTTTTAATTGTTTTATATGTGAAATCTGAATTTTTCTGATTTTTTTCAGATAACCAACAGAGGAAAAACTAATTGGGTGGGAATGCAAAGTGAGATTGTATTTAATAATAGTTTCTACATTGACTTCCTTAACACTACAATTTATGTAAGCTAATTATTTTATAATATTTTTTTATATAATTAGTTTTGGTTACAAACAAGGAGGCACAAGTTAGAAAGTTCGGACTTTCAACAATCCGACGTTCAACGGATGTAAAATCGTGGAAAAATGTGTAAAGGTTGTTCACAAACAACATTTTTTTATGTTTGACTAAGTTTCCCCGACTCGCTGTAATAGTGTTCGAAATATCGAGTTAAATAATATCTTTAATAAATCACGTTAACAAGAACAAGATCCGTTTAAAGTCTTTAATTTCTAGATTAAAGATTACATTTCCCTCTTTTCTTGTAATTTTCTAGGCGTATCCTGAATGGGGTGCCATTGAATGTCCTGTAAGTGAAGGAAGTAATTCAAACTACGAGAACAAATTTATTTGCAGTATCGGCGATATGAGACCGAATCAGAAAATAACGATATATATCAGTATCGTGACGAAAATTGGATCTTTTGGTTAGTGAAATATATTCACATTTTTTAAGGTCTTTTTTATGTTTTAAGTGAATGTTCTTTAGGCGCGTTGAGAGTAAAATTTCAAGGTCGCGTCATGGTAATATCGTCATGTCATGGAGAAAGCGACGTTTTTGGTATCACTGAATCTTGCCAAAGAAGTTTCACTTCTGACACGTGTGCTCGGCACACACGCTTTTTTATTTTTCTCCGTCATCATTTACATGACTTACTACAAAAAAATATTTAAGCCACAAAATTAATCTCTAAAATTTACTATTTGTCTATTTTAAATTAATATTTTTTATTGCTTTACAGAAGAATCGGATGATGTTAAAAACATATCAATATCAACTGCAATACATTTGATAGATGTACAAAGTTCATGGCTAAGTATAGGGTAAGGAAATTTATTGCAATTGTTGTATTTTTATAATAATTTATCCTGATACGAGTTCCCAAAAAAACTAAATATACCTACCTAATTTATACGTAAACGAGTTGGCTCTGGCCAAGTCATCTTTTTTTAAAGTTATCTAAATTACTAGAAACCAATATAATAATCATTTTTTAAAGTTTAACTTTTTTAGGCGCGTTGAGAGTAAAATTTCATGGTCGCGTCATAGCAATACCGTCACGTCATGGAGTAAGGCGACGATTTTGGTATCTTGGAATCTTGCCAAAGAAGTTTCACTTCTGTCACGTGTGCTCGGCACAACACGCTCTTTTTTTCCTTTTTAAATCTGTATAAAAGACATGTATGTATTAATTATTTATGTATTAAACGTTATTTTCAGGCTAGAAACCATATTACTCTGTCAGACACCGTCTGTAGCTCTGTGGATTATTATTCTAGCTGTTGTATTCAGCTTGATCTTGCTTGCTATAATAGCGTATGTTCTTTATAAGGTAAGGTTTAATAATATGTTTCCTAAGGTTTCAAATAAAAACATTATTAACAACATGATAGAAACTGATGTTTTCATAACTTATAATGGTATTCCTATATTTCTTCTTTAGTCATTTTAGTAAAATTAACGAAGTATTCTAAAGTAAAATTAACGAAAAGTTTTGATTTACTTATTTCAATAAATGAACTCTTATATGAGGTCCCAACATTTAAAATAATATCACAGCAACTTATGTTAAATATTATGTTATGTTATATACAACTTATGTTAACTTTCGAACATTACGTAGGTACGTACGTACGTACGTAGGTACGTACGTACGTACTTCATTTAAAAGGATTGCACATTCTTTAAATTATATTATCTCAATAAACATCACACCACATAAAACAATTCCATCATGTAACGCAGAAGACAAAATTTATTTTAAATTTAAAGTTGTATTTCATGAAATTCTTAATTAAATGTTCAATATCTTATAACGATGACAATATTAATTAATCTCTGTTCCCGGCACAGTGCGGTTTTCTGCGGCGAAAGAAAAAAGGTGAACTGAAAATATTGAAGAAAGAGTACCATAGACGGAGTATGGTAAGAATTATATTTATTTAAGACTATGTAGTTGCTCCAGGTTTTGCTTATATTTTATGCTATTTATTTAAAAAAAAGAGAATGTCAAGGTCTCGAACTAATTTAATTTCAAATTAAAAAAAAATCGATACAATTGTTTTATCTTGAGAGCATATTTAAATTATAAATAAAGAAGAACACACATATTTTCGCATTTTTAATAATAGTGTGAATTCTTTGAAACATGTAGACATTGTATGATCAAAATACTCTTTTAACACGTTCGCTGCATTACGAGATCTATCAGATCCCTTGCAGGACTTTTGTTTTGTGCGTTGAATATAATCGTGTTTTTTCACTCCTTGCGGGAGGATCTAACTTGTAAAGTTCTTTAAGTATGAGTAGGACAAATATACATAATATTTGCTTCCTACTTAAAGCTGAGTTCAATAACATTAAAAAATAAATTAGAGATGGATTAGGTCCCTAACGCACAGTACTGTAATTATATTCATTCCTTGCGTTAGGAGATATGTCGGTACTCGTGGAATCGTAGGCCTCGTAGACGCAAGAGAGGGAGGGTAGGCGGCGCGGGCGCTGCGTGATTCGGTTTAGTGTTGTCCTAGCATCGATGTGGGAGCTCGCTCTTTTTGGAAATAATACTCGCGTATCTAGGTGTTGAATATTTTTTATAAACAATGAGTTCTTTTAAAAGAAAAAAGTGTAAAAAATCTATTTATTTTGGTGAGATATCTAACAAACTCAAACTCAAACATTTATTTATTCAATTAGACTTCTTCTACAAGCACTTTTGAAACGTCATTACATATTTTTAACATTTACCACCGATTCGAAAAGCAGTATCTACGGAGACGAACAAAAAATCAAAGCCGGATTATACTGCTGCATCGTCCAGTATAATAAAAATTTTGGAAAATGTTCGGAAAACGAATTATTACCATATGCGCGCAATGCAAGCAATCAATTTGCTTGCCATGTTTTAATGAAAAACACTTTGCATAATTAATAAAACTATTTCAATCGACAACTGACATTCCCATCACTACTTACTTGTCCAATCAATCAATCCATTGTCGACTGGACTCAAGCTTATGGTCTCAAATTAAATCCTGGAAAGACTCAAGTTATTATTTTAGGCAGTTCTTATTTCCTTTCTAAGATTTCTTTTCCGGATTTAGCTCGTATTTCGATCGATGGAGTCCCAGTTCCATATAGTACATCGGTTAAAAACCTTGGTATTCATTTCGATCAAACCCTATCCTGGACCGAACACATAAAACAAGTAAGCCGTAAGGTTTTTGGTGTTACGTCATCTTTACGTCGATTGCGCAACTTTTTACCTGTACCTACGAAAACTGTTCTGGCGCAGTCTTTGTTGCTTTCTATCCTTGATTATGGTGATGCATGCTTTCCAGACCTTAATGAGGAGCTACTTAACAAATTAGAACGACTTCAAAATTTTGCTATCAGATTCATCTTCGGCTTGCGCAAATATGATCATATCTCAGAATATCGCTCGAAACTCAATTGGCTGCCCATCCGACTTCGCCGGAATACTCACATCCTTTCCCTCCTGTACAATATCCTTTTTGATCCTAGATCCCCATCCTACCTTAAAAATAGATTCGTGTTCTTGGGTTCCTCCCATGAACTCGATCTACGCTCCTTGGACAACCTTACGCTTCGCATGCCCGCTCACAAAACCCGTTTTTACGATGCTTCCTTCACCGTGCAAGCTGTAAGGTTGTGGAACTCGCTCTTATTAAACATCAGGAAAGCTCAATCTATCAGCTCTTTCAAATATCTGGTCAAACAGCATTATCTTCACAACTAACGTTTAAATGTTTCATCCGTTCTTATTTA
The DNA here is from genome assembly GCA_907164665.1 of Colias nastes. Lineage (NCBI taxonomy): Eukaryota > Metazoa > Arthropoda > Insecta > Lepidoptera > Pieridae > Colias > Colias nastes. The sequence continues at coordinate 2,248 of CAJQZM010032747.1, read as the reverse complement.
TCTTAACTACTTACTTTCATCCTGTTATTCCTTATTTTTCCTTATTTGCTATGTATATATGTATTAATATTTGTATTTATTTATCTATTTCCTACTTTTATTTGCACCTTCTATAATGCCTCGCTATGCTCCTTCTACTATCCAATTATTCATTTTTCTTCATACTTTTCCTATATCCTAAGGTTGCCTGGGAGATATCGCTTCTTAGCGATAAGGCCGCCTATTTGTACCGCTTCATTGTTTGTATATTATTTTTGTTTGATTTTGTTTTGTTGTGTGTGTGCAATAAAGTGTTTTTTATTTTTTTTTTACTACACAATATATTGAACTATTTTCGGTTGTTGTACGAGATACAATCGATATCTAATTTTTTTTTGGTATTTGTAGTTTATTCAAATGTCATAACTGCGTGCGAACCTAGCAAAATATAAAACAATGGGCTATCTTTCATCCACAAAAACTTCAAAGTATATGTCATTGTTTTTTGGAAGATATAAATTATTTTCAAAACTGTATCTTTAGGAGACTGATTAGGTCTCAAACGCACCAAAGGGTTGGTAAGTTTCGAGATCTTTTAGGTCTCCAAAGCACCAGCTGAAAGTTCTTTGATAATGATGGCGCAGGGAACGTGTTAAATGAGCAAATATTTCAGTGTCTGCTTTTGAGCTATACCTTACCGACCTTCAAGAAATTTTTTTATATAATAAAACAAATGACTAATAATTACAATAGTTAGAAATTTATTAAGTTACAAATTCGATTGTAATTTTATTTTACAGTTACGACAGTCAATGCGTGCTTCTAGAATGAACGCAGGTGATAATGATATATTGATGCACCACGAAGAAAATGATCAGGAAAATAAAGAACATTCTTCATAGATTTAGTTTTAATAAAATATTTATGTAATTGACAATTATTTTTTTATTATTTCATAATTCTATCGTGCTTTTTCTATTCCTTATATTATGTTTTATCAACAGTAACAGAAACAGTATTGATGCTACTAAGTTTAATTTTATCTACTTGATACTTAAAATTAAAATAAAAGTTCTAATCTATAGGTATTTCGGTTTGAGCTGGTACCTAATTACTTATAGGTAAAAAAATTTTACCTAAACTTTTACTATATAATTTCAAACATGAGTTATTGGTCAAAATATTGTGTTTACCATTTAGTATAAGGCAAGTTAAAGAAAGGAATCACTGCTATCAAATCAATTACTTAATGAATTTTGAGCCCGGAGCATCTTACCATTCATCATAACCTCACGGTAACATAATTTGTACGGAAGACCTACATTCAATTAAAAAAATATAGTCAAAGTAGCAGGCTACCACTAACACCCGCGATATATTTTCTCACTACGTACATTTTAAGTAAGTTTTAATAAGTAATAAACTAAATGAATCCAACTTAAAACTAGTTTATTAAAAGTTGCGCACTAAACAAAGCCAGCGCGGTATAACACAACATTGTTCAAAAGAAAATTAATGAATAAAAGTGTATTAAACTTTAAGAATATTGCATCGAGCTTCTTAACTAGCGAAGTTGTTTTCATATTTTTGTGCTGGATTTTGTTAGCTTCAAATAACTTTAGAAACTGATTTTGAGGTGTATAGTGTATTATAATAATAAGAAATTATTTTACCGTATACTTATAATTTATTATGTTTGTGTTGCTATAATAATTGTATCTTAAGGGTTTGGTCTAGTAGTGCAAACAAATGCATTCTGTCATCCTATATGTAAATAATACAAATGTACTAAGGGAAAGTTGCTCCACTTAATTTTTAAAAATTAAATCATTCGTATGCATAATTTAATATTCGTAATAAGTACCTAAAATGACAATTTGAAACAATTTTCGTGAAAATTACACCGGGTGATTCTTTTTATCAGTACACAAAATTTGCGAATACGTTCTATTGATATCTTCAACTTCATGTTCATATAACTGATATACAAAATGCATATGTAATAACTCTATACATTTTTTTCGACCTAAGTATCTTAGTTAAAGTTGTTCAGTTTCACTAATAAAACGGATAAATTTTTTTTGTATATACTAAAAAAAAAATGTACCTAATGCTTGTGTAAAAAATTATAAAATAGAAAAATGCGCAAATGAAAACAAAAGATATTTATTTCTGACTAGCTTCCGCCCGCGACTCCGTCCGCGCGGATGTCGGTCTTCGCATGGATGGTTTATTTCTCCATTTTGAACTGGGAAGACGTTTCTCACTA